>JAAGNO010007488.1:118928-143816 GCA_033439905.1 Ceryle rudis
TTCCTTCCTTCCTTCCTTCCTTCCTTCCTTCCTTCCTTCCTTCCTTCCTTCCTTCCTTCCTTCCTTCCTTCCTTCGCAGGTGATATATTTAGTGGGGACATCTAGCTTCCTTTCTTGACTGTGGTCTATTTCGTGTCATCACCTCTTCACACTTCATTTTCCCCAAGAGTAAGCAGAGATATTAATGCTTACCTTTCTTTTTGCAAACCATTTTGTTGCTTACTGATGAAAGGTGTACACAGCAGCTAGTCATCACTATCAGTGTTAATGCTAAAGATTTCATATGTATTTTAGGGAGGAGGCAAAAAAAGTACACCCCCAAGAAAACCCAAATCCTGTCTTTAGGAGTTGAATTGTTGTGAACTGGAGGATGTGCAGCTCTTTGAATCTGGTCCCTGTGCTCTTGGATGGACCTGTGTTTCTTGTGCTGTCCTCCAGGCGTCTGGCTTCTGTCTGCCCTCTGTGGCTGGGACAGAGTTTGTCTTTCAAATGGCCACTGAGCACTACTAAGATATTTCAGAAATGTATTGAGACAGTTCATCCTGCAGAATGTGATTTCACAGTTAGTAAAACATTAGACATGGTGATAAAAAGACATAATATGTGGTGTTTGTTTTTTCTGGCAACAGTGATTTTTTTTTTTTTTATTGCACTTTTGAAGCTGAGCAGATTGAAGTCTCTAAATGTTTTTCTTATTTATTTGTTTTTTATTTTCATCTAAAAAAATACTTTTTCCTTAAAAAAAATAAAAAAAAAAAAAAAAAAAAGAAAGAAAAATAGAAAAAAGACCCACAGAAATAACTGCTTGTCTGGGTTTTTGGCAATAACATACATACACCCTAGACACACCAGCCTTGGAGCTTGTCTGAAGTACCCCAGGAAAACAATCTCTTCAGACAAAAAGTCTGATCTCTTTGGTCACTTTTTGCTTTGGTATCTTTTTGTGTTGGCCTGTAAAACTGTCAGGTAAACAATGTAGCTTAATAGCTTGTTTAAGACAGCCTAAGTTTGCCTGGCTTTCTACCCCAGCAGCCTGCCATGCCCCAAAATCCTCCTTCCCAGCAAAGCAGGGAGTGCTGGAGGAGCTTGATCCAGCACCATGGTGATGCAGGCAAATAAATGAGGCTCCATCCATAGTGGCTCCCCAGGACCTCACAGCCCAGGGCAAGGGGAGGGATGGGATCAGCATTTTCAACATCAATATCAAACTAAGTAACCATGTTTTAGTTTGCAGGTAATTAAGCCAGGACTGCTGAAGCCCAGGGCATTAATATAAACTGTAGCTGGTGATGATTTATATTAATTCAGGGACTATGAGTTGAATCAGTTCATGGTTAGCTATAAGTGTTCAGTTTGGATACCACTGTGAGGAGGAAGGCAGAGAGTCTAAATTTCAGCCACCCTTAAACTGAGTGTGAAATGTGAATCAGAGCCTTAATTTAATTCTTTATTATAGTGAGGAGGTTCAAAGTGATGTGTTATATTTTCCCTCCAAGCTCTTAGCAGCAAAGGCAACAAGTTGGGAACAGCAAAAGGAAAACATGGGGCAGGGGGATTAGTGTATGTGCCTCGTGTTTAAAATGAAACACTCTGCTCACCTGCAGAGTGTCAGTTATCTTCTACCATGCTTCCTGTGTTTTCCAGTTCCTCATTATTTTCCCAGAAAATGGGTTTCCAAAACTAAGAAGAGTTTTATGCACTGAAACTCTCTGTCAGCACCTTGGAGGCAGAACTGGGGCAGCAGAAGTAACTGTCAGGAGCTGCATAACACTCCTGTTTTAAAATGTAACTGCTGAAATGAGGTGGACCAAAAATGAAAACAGCAACTGCGAATGAAGTGGCCAGAGAAGCAGAGCTGGTCTCATGACCTGCTTCTTTAAAAGCATTCCTGTTCTTCCTGCATTTGCACCTGGACAGGTGGACACTAAAGATAGCAGAGAAAAAAAAATCTCTGGATCAAGGCCATCAAAGACAACAGGCAAGTCTAAAGGAATGGGAACAGATGCACGACCACAATCCATCACTAGGAGGATGCTGTGAGCTGCAACTCCTGGAAATGCTGTTGCCTGAGACCAAAGTGAAGTCTCGACTGCCCAGCAGTTTACAGGAAATAGCAAGAGACTCTGGTATTGCGAAGGATTTAATCTTCTAACCTTGAACACATTTTAACCTTTGTGTTTAATATCTGCCAGTAGACCTGCTGCACATTAATATGGCTTATGACTACTTTGGCTTTTAATCCATTTATTCTTCTGGCCTGTGTGATATATCACAGCAATGAGTTCCACAATTTAAGTGTGGCATGGTGTTTGTGCAGACTACTTATTCTTGTGGCATACTTATTGTGAGAAATAGTCAACATCTCAGTCTCTAAGTGCGATAAGCCTTTCTAGCTGTCCTTTTACCTGTCATCTTAGGGTGAAGTTCTGTAGGGTAGGAATTGTGGGGCATCTGGGATCTTTCACCTGTATTTTCTACTCCTTTGAGACTTTTCCTAGCCTTCACCTCCCTTTTATTTCTTTTGCTGCCATGCCACATCCTTCAGCTACAATAAATCACATTTCATCCATGTTTCTAGTGGGTTTCAGCACGTTCCGGTACTCCAAACTGTTCTTTAGAGTTTGGGTTTTTTTGTACTTATGTTGTTCAGTTGTTCATCGACCATTCCTGCTGTAGAGGCTCACAGAGTGAATTCAGGCTGATCATAGTTTTTTAACATAAGCCTGTGCTCTGGCTCAGTGCACAGTCCCTAAAACCCCCCAAAGCCAGACACGGTTTTCAGTGGACATGACAAAATGTGGATGATTTCATTAATTAGTCGCTTGTACATTATCAGCTTCAGATGACTTGCTGGTATATAACTTTGCCAGTCCATTTATCTTTCCAATTACTGCATATAGAGGTGTCTCTTTAATCCTCCCCACAGAAGATACCTATCTGTACCTTTGCAGGAAATGTCTTTCTCCAGCATCTCCATTCTCTAAACCAGTGCAAACCAATAGATTCTCGGGTTTCATGAGAAACATCCTAACAATATACATAAGATCAAAATTTTTGTTCAAGGAGGCAAATCTAATACACATAAAGGCAGTAAGGATGTTGCTTTTGGTAGCAGGTTGGATTTCTAAGGTGACAGAGCCTAACTCAAATTGGGCTGCTACAAGTGGACGCAAGCCTTCTTGGGCAGTAAGGCTATAAACTCAAGCACTATGCAAATAAAGGTATTAGTTATGAACCCATTTGAATTTCTTCTCTCTCATTCATTACGTATTGATAGAAAGGTTGGCAGATTATTTAGAAAACATACAATGAAAGAAGAAGAGGCAGTATGCTGATCAAGGCTCAGGCCTATTGGTTTATGACAGTTATAAAAGTTGAAATGTTATTTACTGTTCACAATAAAGCTTTCTGAGCAAGCAGTACTGTAAATGATAATAAAATGTACAGCTCCTGATCAAATATACTCCTCATGTATATGCTTCTTATGTAGCTTATGCTTCTTATGTGGCTTATTTACACTCCTCTAACTATCAAAGAAAATGCAATAACATTGAGATGAAATGAGTTATTATTTCTCGTGTCCTAACTTGGAAGGCCAAAGAAGCAGGGATGCAAAGCAAGTCAGACCTACACTTCTTGTATATGTACCCTCATTGTGTGCATGGATGGATAAATAAGTAGACCTCTAGTAGCACTGTTGTGTGTGTACCATCTTGGTAGCTGACAGTACAAGCTAGAGTTGCAGATGTGAAGGTATACCTCCTTTAACTGACAAATCTGTCCTATAGACCGTGTTCCTGAATAAACCCTGTTTTAGTGGTGAAGTGGGGAAACAGAACTAACTTTTTTTCTAAGAAGTCTTGGCTCGGTGTCCATTGAAGGCAATAGAAGTTTAGTGCCCTAACTTATTTTTCAGTTGTTGCTATGTCAACTATGGAAAACTGGAACTAGATGTTCATGCAAACAGTCATAAAGTTCTGCAGCCTTTTGAGACCTGATGTCAAACAGGGGTAAAAATACCTCTCAATAGAAATTTAGTCTTTGTAAAAATGATGATGATGAAATTGAATGTGTTCAGAACACCACCTTGGAAAAATGCTTCAAGTTACTGCAGGGGAAAGTAGTTTAGTTCTGGTCCACTGGTACATTAGTTACAGTGTGATAGCTCTGATGTGCCCGTCCTTCTAAATGTTTAGCAATGGAAAGGTTTTGACATGTGAATGCACTACCGGGGAGTAGTACGTCACTCTGTGTCAGCTGCTTCATGATCATTACCCAGGTACATGCACTTCTCTTAAGGGGTCTGGCAGTAAATGTGAGTGATTTTGGGCTAATGCACCTAATGAAAAAGGGACATGTTAACTTACATTCACCGGGGACTAAAAGCATCAACACAGGTCAGCTGCTGTAAAGTAACTGGTGTACACTGACTTATTAGTCTGTGGAAGGGATTCATATCTTTACATCAGTTTTTTTAAAAACTGGTTTCTGAAAATCAGCGTCCCTTCTCTGAGAGCAACAGTACTCTGCAGTATATAATAATGCACATCTCCATTTTATGATATACAGGGTATTTTTCTTTAATGACCAAATGAAGTCTCATTTTGTCCTTGCTTGCTGGCTGAAATTTAAAAAAGAGAATTGTTACTCTTTGCCTTAAGTGTCGGTGGGTCTGTTACGTGTGTGGCTCTATGGCTACCGTGTCAAAGGTGTTTGGTGATTGCAGTCTGGATGCCCAACTGCAAAAACCTCACAGGCATCTCATTTGCATGGTTTATGGAAAAAAGCAGTTCTGTGAAACATTTGCGGCTGGTTGCCAAAGCTGTTAGAAAATGGTGGTCTCTGTATGTAGTGGACATAATTTCAGGAAGTTGAAGTGTGGAAATGTCAGGGAAGATTGTGACTAAATTAGACACATAGATCTGCCAGGTGCTTAGATGTCTGTTTCATGCCAGCATCAAGGGAATACCAGAGCAGATGCTTTACACTCAGGGTGGAGGATTGTGCATCTACCTCATGTCTCTCATTCCTGGTATGGGTATGGACCATTGGTGGGGAAAAGGAGAAGGCAGTGGCTTTGAGAGAGCTCATGCTGTCCAAACCCTGTTAGAAGGAGGTATCTTAGGGGAAATAGTTGCAGTAAATCAGGTTTGTGCTGGGAATGGCAGGCAGTCAGTCAGATCTCTGCTTACTGCATGTGTTCACTGTGGTTTCCAAAGGAGAAGAGAAGGCTTTTAGTACCACTCAGTGCAATGTGCTCATTGCTGCCATAAGATAAGGGAGGCAACCATGAAATTTAGCAGTTGTTTGTTCTTTCTTCCCTCCATGTTACATCTGCACTCTGATTTCTCAAAAAGTCTTTTCTACTACTGTGTCTTTTGGTGCCTTCCACCATGCCCAGCCCGATAAACCTTTGTTTTATTTCCTAGCATAATGTGAACCTTAAATGTAAAAAGTGTTAAGTACTCTGAAGTCACAAGCTGGATGCTAGATCTAACTGCTCTGCCTGTGCTTTTATATGTTGTTCTTTTCTCCACATCTCTAGGCTGAAGTGTTCTCATTAAAGGCATAATATCTGCTCTCTTCAAATATAGGCATCAAATTAATTAGCAACATCTTTAAATGAGGTTAAGGACTTAGATCTTGAAGTCTTGATCTAAAGATCACAGAGAAAAATCCCAACATCTCTTCTTCTTTCTGTCTTTCTAGCTATACCGCAAAAGGAATAAGGAAAATGCAATGCAGATTGCATTTTCATCACTGAAGAGTGATGCGACTAAGTACGTGTAGAATCTTTTTTCCCTTTGGAGATACAAATTCAAAGCATGGAAAGGGTTGAGATCCTCTGACCTATACAAAGTCTCCAGACACTCAAAAGCATTTCCTTGGCTGCTTGCAATACATGTCTTCTGAAAATACTGCCCCATTTAGAGTTTCTGAGCACAAAGAGTTTCTGAATATTTAACTCAGTGGAAATGAAGATGAAACATTCCACAGCTTAGTGCTTGCAAGGAGACAAACTGCCAAACATATCCCATTGCCAGATGCTGCCTACTTTGCTTCTTTTATCAGCTATCACCTGCTTTTATACACTCAGTGATTAATATATGCCATCCCCAATCCTCAGGCAAAAGTTGCTGCAACTAGATTAATATTAAATACTTTTGTCTTATTAGCATAATAATTTTGGTTTTGCCTAATTAAGATCTTTAAGGGATTATATATAGTTTTTTCCTCTCCATATGGCAGCCCTAAGAGCTAAGGAGTTATTGATCAGCCCTGCACCACAAATCCTAATGGAACCACAAGAGCATGTGATACAGCTCTGATCTGTCTCCGCATTGCTAATGAATGCACTTCAAGCAAATGAGATTAACTTCAGCTTTATGTAGCTCATACAGAAGCTTCAAAAAATATACAAAGTAAGAGTCCTCCTGATAATTTTGACATTATTAGAGATAAGAGTTTTATCATGACCTGGAGTAGCATCCTGATTTTTTTGAAAGCTGCCAGTGTCAACCTGTGTCTTTCTTCTGAATCAGCACACCACACTTGTTGTGTTCTGAAATGAGGAGAGATCAGCAAGTGAAAAAGGATCATGATAGCACTACAGCTCTGAGGGATGGGTCAATGGAAATAATGGCAAATGATGATCAAGACATCTGTGTTAAAGTTCAGCCCTGGAACAGTTTTCATTGTCTGTTCAGTGTCTTCCTTTGTAAAATAAAACACCGTCCGCTTCAAAAGGTTCTTATGAAGCTCAGAAAAGTAACTCATTTTGCTCTGCTTCTGGGTGGAGGGGCAAGATTAGAACTAGTGCTTGATATCTGTTAGCAGAAAAGGCAAGAGGGAAAGGGGAGCTTTGCAACCAGTCTTTCTAAGTCCCTGCAGGAGGACTTCTGGAGTGGTAGGTACTCAAAAGGAGCCTTTAATTACTCCTCCCATTTGACTGTGATGACATCAAGCTCAGCCACTCAGCAGACAGAGTACGGAGGCCAAAAAAGCAGCTTGTCTTTAGGTGGTTGGGAGGAGGCTTCTTGGGAACAACTCCTCTGGCAACTGTAACAACTTCCTCATGCCCCAGATCTGCATATTGAAGTTTGATAAACATTTCTGACAATGAGGGCTGAGTTATGACCTCTAGTGTGATGGCAGTTCATAATACTGTTAAGACTGTACATGATCTCAGCACCCATGTTAAAAGCTTGTATTGTCAATGCACATTTTCTTCAACCATTAATGGCTCAGGTCTTTATATTTTAGACTACTACATCTCTAGGGTGCTATAAAGCCCAAAAATCCTTAATGATTACCAGCTCATTGGATAAATTGCAGTAATAAAGCCATATTAGCTGCCAGAAAAAGTGTCACTAATTGATTGGGGTGATGCAGCATGAATTGGATGATAGTTTATTTTAGGTAAGCTATTTTTATTCATTTTAGCAACATTTCACACTTGTTCTCAGAACCCTGAAACTCTAACGAGGACCATTTTAGAAATAAAAAATGTATGGCATGAGGCTATTTGATGCTACCATTAAGGCACTTCACTGCTGTATTCCTGGATCATCAGGGGAGGAGGAGGAGGGATGCCCTTCAAATTAGCAAGCTGCACATTGCACAGTTACGTGAATGGAGCCTGAGTGCATTTTATTGAGGGAAAAAAAAACGTAGTGGTGGCCAGTAAGAACTGCCTTATGTAACAGAAGTGGCAAATGGCCGTTGGGCATGTAATCAAGAGGGAGAGAAGTCTCTGCACATGACACATCAAAACACTTAGGATATTTTGCCACTGGATCCCTGTCACTCAGGGAGCCCAGTGGCAGCGAAGATATCTCTCCACACACATGCTACTTGCTTTACGTGTTTATCCCTTCTTTGACGATGGGATCGTGCTTTGCCTTTCCAGTTACGTCAGTTTGGCTGTGGCCCGATGTTACACAACCTCTAGTTGCCAGTGGAGATAGCACTGATTTCTCTATCATGCATGAAGAATGGAGCTGGAAAAGGCAAGGCCTGGGTAGATACCATGTTGCTGTTGTGAAGGCGTGCTCAGCACTTCCTTTAAGTTCCTGTTGGCTAAAGGGTTCAAAGCCAGGTGGCTGAAACTGGGCTGATAACTCTGCATTTAAACACCTCAATGTAAATGGCCTGACTTTGGACACCCACAGAAATTCCCCATCGTTCTCTGGACACTTTAGGGAAATTCTCATAAAAAGACTACACACTATTAATTCTCACACCTTCCAGCTGCTTAACTGAGGGCTTGACAAATGCTTAAAGGACTGAGCTCTGTGGTTCCTCTGTTGCATACATATATTTATCATAGGTGAGCTGGAACATGGGATAGGAGGAGGTCAGGACAAAATTCATGCCCCGAATCACTAACAAAACTACAAGGAAAACACAACTCTAATCATTCAGTTTCTTGCTCTAACTCTCCTTCTGGTAAAGCCTGGTTGATTATGGATTGTTTGTGCCATGATTTTACTCTCTCTACTTCTGTAAAGGGTACCACATTTATTCTTAGCCTGGTTGTCTAAAGGAAGGGAGATCAGATCCCAGTGTAAGATAGGTAAATAACTTTTAATTGTCTGTGGGTGCTAGAGCACCTTCTGGAGGAATGTGCAGCTCTGAGTGTGTTCCACCTGATGGCAATGGATCAGCTTCTCTCAGGATTTTGTAAATGTTCCTAAAAACTGCACCCAGGGAAATTAAGCTTTGGCAAGTATTTATTACCATTAACATCGCATGCTGGTATCAAGGACAGTCACAAATTAGTATCCTGGGGTTTGACTGAAACTCTCTGAATGTTTGGTCATTTCTAAGAACAGCTTTATGTGAAAGTAGATGAAGTTTGGCACCTTAAAGAGGGATGCTAGTAGTCAAGAAAATTATCTCTGCTGTAGATTTCAGTAGGAAGATGCTGATTTCTAGAAGATAGAAAACATTTCAGGTTTTAAGAGCTGGGTTACACTCATGTTTAAATGAGGGATAGCTCACTGTGGTATGATATGAAGACATTGTCTTCTCAATGCAGTGTTGGCATGTTATGTTTCATATGTGAGCTTCAAAGCTCACAGTGATAGCACCTGGTGCCCATTTTTGCACCTCCTGCTTGGAGTAGGAAATCCACAAGAAACTCTTCTTATGTTTTAATTTTACCCTGAGATTTGAAGCTAAAACAGCGTCAGTGAGTTCCCTCTGCAGTGGCAGGACACAGAACCTGCGTTTGCTATGATACTTATGATACAGTCCTCAGTCCAGACATGAAGCACTAAATCATGGGAAGGCAGCAGGAAGGGTTGCACTGTGAGTGTAGAGTTATTAGCTCTGCTGTGACAAGGAGGTCATACTTAGTTAAGCAACCTGCTTGTTTCCACTCTTCCTGAGCAAGAGGTCAAGAGAAGTTCGGTGTAATTAACTGTTAAGAGATACATGGGATGGAAAAGTATGAAGCAGTGTTTATTTAAAGAGCTATAAAACTGGTAAAAAATAAAATAAAATTCCTACCAGAGAGGGAGCTATTAGAATAAGCTTTCATTAGGAATTCTTCTGTAATAAAGTGTTGCGACTCCATAAACAGATTGTAAAACTGTCTGAATAAAACCCAAGGAATAGATTTCTGCAGCCCAGGAGCCACAAGGGACAGGAGCACCAAGTATTGCTCATAGCTTTTGTACCTCAGGCTTGTATGTGTGTGGGAAGCTGCATTCCCCCAAATGCCCAGTGCCTTATGATCTGCTATTGTCCAGTGGCTGAAATGGAAATTTAGGCATCCCAGTGATGAGCTATCCCTCCTGCAGCACCCACGTGAGAAATGCTGGAGTGCCCTTATAGTGCATGTAATGTAGCTCTGCATGCTGTCCTGCATCAGTTTGTTCCGGCCACAGCTGTAAACTGTGGTAATGATGTTAATAACTGTAATCCCATGATGGATAATGGTCCTTGCCATGGATTTCCCAAGATGCAGAGTCCGCTTCTATGGGCTGTTCCTTCCACTCCCTCTCCTGGGAGCAGTCTGATAGGAGAGGAATAAGAAGGATCAGAGCCAGCAACTCAAAGCAGTTGGACTGGGCTGACACTGCACCCAAAATGGCGATGTGGGGGGTGCCTCAGGGCATGTGGGGGTCCTACCAGTGCAGTGTCCCCCCAGATCTGTTGAGAAGGGCAGCAAGCATGCTAGAAAGGACAGCACAGGACACTAACCCCCAAACTATCTAACTGGTATAATTCCAGCTGCAGCACAGCTGTGCTTGGCTAGTTTGGAGCCATGTGTTTATATTTTAATTCAGAGCCAAAATAAATGTTTGAATGAAGGTGGGCTGATCCTAAACACCTCTCGTGTCCTTGAGCTCTCTCAAAATGCTGGTGTTTACGTGTGAGGTAGCTTTCCTACTAAAAAGCACCAGAAAAAATATTAAAAAAATAAATAAATTTAAAAAACTCAATTGAAATTGCAATTGGTGTAATCATATTTAAAACTTAACAAAGGTTGAAAAATGACCTGTCATCATTTAAGATGGACATTAACTCCTATCCATGGATCAAGTGCTCTTTTAGTTAAAGGTTTTGTCCTGCTATTGCTCCTTTGCAAGCACTCACTACACCTTTTGATGCTGTAAAAATAATAATAACCATCCCAGTGTCACCAAACATAGGAAATGTAAGTTTTCTCTGAAAAAGGACTATTAAAACTGTAGGTTTTGGCTCACTGTCAAGGAACATTTTCTGTTTCTCAACAATATATGAGCTTTTGGATTTGTAAGAAGAGTACAGATTCAAAAATAGCCCCCCTTCTCTCTAAAAGCTTAGATTTCACACACAGTGATTTATCATTATTGCTTAGTGGGATAAATTTCTAACTAAAATTTACAGTGTTTTATAAGCCTCGGAAGATATTTTCTATTCCCAAAGTCCCCTGATCTTAGGGAAAAAATGCAAATCATGTAGTTCAGGGAATATAGGAAACTTGCCACCCAAAAGCAGACCTGAAATCCACCTTGTCTAGTATCCTGCCTCTTGACACTGACCCATGGGAAGTGCTTCAAAAGGAAGACAAAGAGCTTGGCAGGAGACAGATAGGCCAATTTGCTTCCCCATCCTGGCCTCTAATCACAGGAGATTGGCTTAAATCTTGATGGATGAGGTATCAAAATTCTTGGGCATGAAGCACTCTCAGGACAGAGGAGGTAGATGTTGAGGAAAGGACAAAGTAACAAAGCTCACAGGAGTGCTGCATAGGAGAATAGATTCTCATGTAGGGAAGCTGCTGGGGAAATAGATGAGGTGCAGCCATCAAGACTTTCCACTGATTACATGTGGACACTGAAAGAAACATAAGTGAATCTGTTCGGGTGACACTGGCAGCCTTTTCTAGGCCCACAGATAAGACCTTCCAGGGTCCATCCACCTCAGGACCTGTCCTCCAGGCAAAACAATCATTTCTAACCAGATATCAACCTGAACCAAAGTCATATGGTGAATTTGGTATTAGTAATGAAAGAGTTTGCATCTTACAGTCTGTGCTCAGCTGGCTGTACTGATCAGGCTCAGATCATTATCCATTTGTTTCAAAGCTATTTTGAATCCATATATTTCAGGACTACTGAAATGGCAGACAAGCCACAGTTTCGTTTCAAAGAAGGCAGGATAAACCCAGGCATTTCATTTGAAGAAATTGGTACAATGAATTAATTTGGAACGAGTCTATTTATGTTCAAAGCATGTGAAATCATTCTCTAAAACTGCGAAGGATATTTCATACGTTATTTGCTTTCTTTTCCCTGTCTTTTTTAGTAACTTGGCAACCTCTAGACCTGAAGCCACTGGGAGTAGCAGTATGCGCAGGTTTAACAGCTGCTCCCTGGGAATCATTAACGTTCGCTCCTACCCTTGGAAAATATGATGATGCCAAACCCTGTTCGATGGAGTCTGAGGTCGTGACCATCCTTCTACCACAAGCACATGACTGCATGGTGACAGGTATGACCACATAACAGCATCTCACCCTCCTCTCCATGCCTGTTCTCACCACATAGTAAATGTTGAGTAACTTGAGGTGATCAGACATATGAGCAGACTGCAGACAGGGAGATGGACACATCTGTGGGTGTGTCCAGTGTGCAGGGCTGCTGGGCCTGCTGGGCTGTTGGGCTGGACACCATCCATGTGTGGGTAAAGGAGTGAAATAAGACAAAGGATGATTTTTCTGAGGTTTATAAATTTCTGGTGAGGATTGATCCAGAGTCCCCAGAGTAAGAGCTGCCAGTGAAACAAAGATACTAAAAGACTGAAGAGAGTCCTGAAATGGAACCCTAAGGTGGTCAGTGCCAGAAGCACAGAGACTAAGTCTCTAAGAGACCAAACACTGGAGCAGAGGCTCAGAGAGGCTGGAGACTCTACATCTTTGGAGATATTAAAAGCCTACCCGGCTTGAGCAACCCCATATAACTTAGGAGGAGGGTCCCTTTGTTCACAGGATTGGATCAGATGAACTTGCAGAGATCCCTTTCAAATCTGAATTTCCTGTAGGCTTCTCTTCTAACAGACCAATTAAGGATACCTGGGATTATAAACTCCCAAGAGACACAGAAAGGGTCACAGAGGATTTGGATCTACACAGTATAGTCTAAACCACCTGAATCCCTTTGGGATGCACATTCCTTATGCTTCCAAGAGGAGATTACCAAGGGGAAATAGCTGTCTGAAAAAAAAAAATGCATCTCTTAGCTCATACATCTCAGAGCAGTAATTTGTGAAGAAATTAAGGTCCATTGTTGCTTGAGACTTTGTATTGCTAGGTGCTCAGTTCTTGATCCTGCTCTCAGAATCACTTCAGCCTGAGCTTTAGTGTGATTATTGACACGCTTGAAATTATGCATATGCTGCTGTGCTTTGTCAGATGAGAGTGACATTGCTCAGCACCAGCCACAACTGAGCCCTTGCATAAGCTTACCTTTGTGGCAGGGATTTCTTAAGCTTAACATTCAAGGTCACTCAGACAGAGATATTTAGATCTTTTTACACTGTGGATTATTTACAGAGGTTTGTTGTGGGGGAATTGTAGTGTCCTGATTTTTTTTTTTTCTTGTTAGCTTGTATCTTCTTAAAAAGAAACAGAGTTTGACTTTGAAAATAGCATTTGAGATTAATCACATCAAATTTGCCTCCCTTTGAGGTGCTACACAAATGGTTCTCAGGTAGGGGTGTAAAGGATTTGACACAAGCGTGTAAGAGGAAATGTCAAGTGAACTTTTTTTTTGAGAAAAATGTTTTCTTTTATTAGTTTCTTCTGCTGGGTTTTATCATGAACAGCGATGACAAGAACAGAAGCTTTCCTTAGCTGAGTTCCATTTGTAATTTCAAGAGCAGAGGAAAAAGGGGCAGAAACGTTTTAAACAGAACTATGTGGAGAAGGGAGTTTCCATTCTGAGGGAGATGTCAATACCTTAATATTTGTTTGCACCTCAAAATGAAACAAGCCCGTGTTTTAAAAGTTGCAGTTCTGCAACAAGTTAATTTGCAAATTATGTAGAGGAATTTTTTTCTACAGTTTCTATGAAAAAAATAAAAGCTGTTTGGAAGTCTCGGTCTAGCAAAATAATGATTCACAAGGAAGTAATTAGTTCTGAAAGTCCCTATCAGAAAATATATCCTTGTATTCCCTAGGAAGTAGAACTCTCCTACTTAAATGCCAGCTTCCTTCTTCCTCCTTTTCCTGACTGTGTCACTGAAGAAATAAAATTAATCGAAAATTAGTAGCCAGCTCCACCTATTACAGATCACACAGAGCGAATTACTGCAGTAAAACCAATGTGCAGAGGTGCTGGGGGACATGTCCCTCTAATATGCTTCTGAGGTCTTCAGAGCTGCCCTCTCTGGAGTGCACAGATGACTTCCAGCCCAACAGTCCCAATAATAGCGTCATGGATGATGGGCATTTTAAACTCAAATTCTTATTTACCTGTTATTCTTCTTTCAGTGAGTCTTGCAATGGATGCAGGAAGGAGTAACTCCAGGTCCTGGTAGCAAAATAATCTGTGAATTCTTCTTGCTAATGTGTTGAATTTTCCTGTCAGGCTGGAGATTATTCTTTGTTATTTGCTCATATTAGGAAGTAGGACAGTTGTACAGCATGGATTGCAACAAGCAAAGGTTAAAATGTGGCCATCCATTAACCTGGTTTTAACTCCAGCTCCTTGTTTGATCACATCATTGCTAACCAGGCACTTTCCTGGACCAGAATTTTAAAACAGTGGCTCATTATTTCTTTCATTTTCAAAGATATAAAAGGACATTCTCATCCCACTTAGGATACTGTTGTGTGATCCTACAAATAAGAAACAGCTTCTGTGGCTGTGCTTATAGAGAGAATATTTTAATTTTTGATATTTATGTAGTTCTCAAAAGAACATGCAGTTATAGGTGATAGAAAACAGCCCTGTGGAAAAGGACTTGGGGGTGCTGGTGGATGAGAAGCTGGACATGAGCCAACAATGTGTACTTGCAGCCCAGGAGGACAATCACATCCTGGGCTGCATCAAAAGAACAGTAACCAGCAGATCAAGAGAGGTGATTCTGCCACTCTCCTCTGCTCTGGTCAGACCTCACCTGGAGTAGTGTGTCCGGTTCTAGACCCCTCAGCACAGGAAGGACATGGACCTGATGGAGCTGGTCCAGAGGAGGGCCACAAAAATGATCAGGATCAGAGGGCTGAACACCTCTCCTATGAGGATAGGCTGAGGGATCTGGGCTCGTTCAGCCTGGAGAGGAGAAGGCTCCAGGGGGACCTTATAGTGGCCTTCCAGTACCTGAAGGGGGCCTACAGGAAAGCTGGAGAGGGCCTGTTTACCAGGGCATGTAGTTATAGGACGAGGGGCACTGGTTTTAAATCAGAGAAGGGTAAATTTAGATTGGATGTAAGGAAGAAGTTATTTACTATGAGGGTGCTGGAACACTGCAACATGTTACCCAGGGGTGTGGTGGATGCCCCATCCCTGGAGACATTCAAGGTCAGGCTTGACAAGGCTCTGAGCAACCTGCTCTAGTTGAGGATGTCCTGGCTTATTGCAGGGGGGCTGGACTAGATGACCTTTAGAGGACCCTTCCAACCCAAGGCATTCTGTGATTCTATGATTTTACTCCTCTGTGGGATAAAGGACTCTATATTGGTCATGATAAGGCACACTGAATGTATGCTTTCTCCAGGAGTCATAACTGTTGTAAAACATCTGAATCACTGTTGCAGTGGTTATATCACTGGTGATAACTTAAATCTGAGAGAGCGATTGATCCACAAATAGTTTGTTAAAAATTAATTTAATGCCTTGTGTAATGTTGGCTCCAGTGCTGCCTTCTCTGAAGTCCTGCTTCCTTTGAAGTTTTGTCACTGTCTTCTTCAATATCAAGATCAGATACTTCTTCTGCGTAAGTGTTGCCACTCAAGGCAGTGCTCTGTATGACCTGTTTCCTTGATCAGGATTTTGTACTGACCTATGCAGTCCGTGTCTGTTATACTGCTGGACATCTACAGCGCAGCCATACAGCCTGGAAGACTTTTATGTTGTTACTTTCTTTTTTTCTTTTTTCTTTTTTTTTTCTTTTAGGTTTTTTTTTGTCACTTTGAGAGTGTGGCATGTATTTTTCTTTTTTTTTTTTAACATTCTGAAATGGTTAGAGAAATTGGATTTCATAATCTGAATGCAGTTAGAAAGGATTTTATGCTTCACGTCTTTTATTCTTATACTATGCCATCATGACCTCCCAAGAAAATCCCCAAGTATCTTGATGCAAGTTGACAAAACATACATCACTTTTATTTATCATTAGATCCGTCCAAATGGAATAAGAATTAGACATCTGATTTTCTTCATAGCTTTTCTCCTAGACACATTTATCAGACCCCCACTAAGTCAACACCGTTGCTTTGCCGTTTTGCAATTTCATCAGTTTATGACAGAACGGTTATGTTAGTGTGATTGTTTCCTTCTTCCAATTTTCCTTGCTTTGAAACTATTTCTCCTTTGGATACTTCTAATTATTATTGATATTATTATTATTTAGGTTGCTTTTCTGAGGCATAATAATGCATATAAATGTGTGTGTGTGTAGTAAGTTTTGAACCATTGAGGAGTTTCAGTCAAATTGGTGAGAAGTGACAAGGTAGCAAGAATAATCAAATTCCAAAAGGATTTGTGGAAATAGGCACCAAGCTGAAGTCTATAATTGCTCCATATGATTTAAAGCCTGCAGCCTGAAGTTCCACAGTATTGAATATCAGAAATCCCAGACTGAAAAGCTACAAAACTGAGGAAAGTGAGGAGAGAGACCTTTTCTGTACTCCAACCATAGGAAGCTCTGAGCCAGGCACTGTATTTTCTTTAATATCAAGTCAGGCAAACACAAGACAAGATGGGAAATGAGGCTCAGTGCTCACAGAACTGTGTTGCTGTGCAGTTATTGCATAGAGTAATGCACAGAGCAGGACCACCACATCATTTTGCTTGTCCCTGTTCAGTCACCTGTTATGATGAAGGGAGATCATAGTGCAAGTAGGTGAGACAAATATAGGAGATAGAGCTATAGGTGGTAGTAGGAACAAGGAGACTAAATGTGGCAGTTCTGCAAATTGCCCAAGTCTTAGGATTTATATTTTCTAATTTTTTGGATGTTTTTTTAGTTATCTTACTCCACTGAATTAAGGACTTTTTGGATCTGAGTGTTAGAAAATGTATCCCAGGTACTTTGTTCAAAATCCCATATAAAGAGCCTATGTAAGGCCTATCTTGAGGCCTCATTAGCCCCAGGACTTTTTGTTTATTCCCTCTCCTGTGGTCAGTGCAGCATCGCACACTCAGTTATATTCGGCTAGTGGAAAAGTTGTCATCTAATATGCTGAGGATATTGCTTTGTGGCTTATATTTCAAACATTCCAAATACAAAGCTAAAGAAAAAGTCTTCAACTCCTCATTTATCATTTCTCCTCTCGCAGGGTCTGTCACTGCAGAATTTGATTTCAAAGTGAGCTAAAAGAAAAATGCCTCTTAATAGCTAAACTTCTGGTTCTTCTCATATTAGTTGCAATTAAATATATTAATGAATTAGATGCCTGTAGTTCCTCAAAGATTGCCATAAAGTGTCTTTTTAAAGGACTTCAATTTTTAGTGATACTTTCCCCCCTTTCAGAGATAATGTGATGACAGCATAAGAGGAACTTGCCAAAGATGCTTCCTGGGGGGGGGATAATAAATCGATGTAGTAAACAGCAGCTCAAGTAATATTGAAGGCAAAAGGCTCTATGGAGACTTGCCATAAGTAGGTGTATTCTCATCCTTGTGGATGCTTTGTTTCTACAGCTATCATATTTCACTGCCAGCACATTATAATCTGAATCTTTCTGAGACAATAAAAACAACAGTCACGCTCATTGCTCCAACTAGTTCACAAATTGTTCAATCCATTTTGCCATTACCTTGGAAAATCAATTCCATGTCTCTGTTTTAGCTCTGGTGAACACAAAGACAACTGTTTGGAAAACTCCTGGTGTGCCAGGATATTCTGTAGCCAAGTGGGATTAGCACCTGTCAAAACCATGGTGTCTTTCCAGCCTTAAGATTTATATATGAACATATCTAATAAAGAAATTCAAGTATTTCTTTATCTTCCAGGAGAAAGGCATTATGAAAACAAAATGTGGTTACTTGCTTGCAAGTTTATGGTTAAAACAGAAAATGAGGAATACACTTTCCTGGCGTGTTTTTTGATTTTGTTTATTAATAGCAAGAAATAATTTCCACTGTGTTAGTTTTTAGTGACTCATGCCAGTTCCTACAGCAATGGTACACAGGAAATTACACAACTAACACTTGACATCTTTTTGTCACCTGAAGAACCAGGTTACAAATTACTTGGCTGGGATTGTCTTGGCGTACTTCCTTATAAATATACAAACTCATAATTTTTCTTAGCTTCCACAAGGCATTAAATTGCTTGTCAAATCTTTAAGGCTAATAACAAAGCGAAAGAGCATTTTCAGAAATGCTTTTTGCATCTTTGGGGATGGTGAGACCTCTACAAATCTGAAATAGGTTTCAAAACTATAAACAACTTCTTATGTATGAACTGGTTGGCATTAGGCTTGGGCAGTGTACATCCTATGCTTTCACACTGAAAACCTTTTCTAGCCAAGTACAGCTTTTGCTAAGATTTCCAGCTCAAGAAGGAGTAATGTATTTGGTTTGGTATAACCAACTAACCTCCGATATCAGCTTCCTTTTTAAGTCATCTGGCTTTGCAAATCAGGAAGGGCTGCACATCAGACTAAATACCCCAACAAATAGGTGTCAGCCAGTGACCTTCTGCTCCAGCCATACTTTGAGGTGTGGCCTGAACTCCAAATGGGAAACCGTGACTCACAGTTAAATTCCAGCAACAAAAGGAGCAATATTTTCTGTATGGATTTGGGGCTGAAAGATCGAAACATGTACACAGTGTAAGATTGAGTTGCAGCATGCTACAGCGTTCAAAACTGCAAAGCCACAGCAGGAGCAGGAAAAAGTTGTAGAGGCTCTTGAATGTTACAACAGACCATCTGTATTTCTGTCCAGGAGAGGACAGCAGCTCACAGTGCTACAGCACAGCCGGCTGGGTTGACTGCTGTGCAGCAACATCACAGGCAGAGATTTAATGGAGCAGAAAGTGGAGATGGGCAAGTAGCAGTATAAGACAGACCAGCTTTAGCACCATCCTCACAGCTCCACTGCCTCAGGCATCACCTCAGACACACAAGGCTTGGCCAGCCTCTCTCCCACCTCTACTTAGTTTGTGATGGAGCCTGTTTCCATGGGCATCTATTTACACTGTAACCATAATACTTGTTTTGAAATATTTAGTTTCATGTGGGTAAGCTGCAAAAGCCTTCTGGTTTTCCTCTGATCTTCAAATTTAGATCTGTTTTTGAAGGGAAAATGTGGCTTCAAAATGATAACTCAAGAGCTTCATTTTGAAAGCTGTTAAAATTAAATGCTCCATCCTGTGAGAACTGAAAGAAGGGACATTTCAGGTGCATGGCCAATTAACTCTCAGGTAACTTTATACATTGGGTGTCAGGTATGGTATAATGTATAATTTCTGTTACTAACAGTATCTTATTTATAAAAAGTCATGCAAGCTTCTTTTGGAAAAGTAGGTAGTTTCTCTGAAAAGAAAATAACATTTTCACACAAGTTAAGAAATACTACTTTACTGCATGTGTGCATCTCCTGTTGGACTCAGGACTACCAAAGCAAATACTTGTGCAAATTTAACATGAAGACAGTCATGTTAGAACATTCTTTTAAAAGCCAGATTTAACAGTTATCTCTTGTTTTTCTTAATTTGTATTAGCTAATTGCATTTCAAATCAAAATTAATAGAGGCAGAGTTCCTCTGAGACTGGGAGTGTGCTGGGAGCATTTTGTGTTACATCTGCCCACTTCACTTTGAATTGCATCAGATTTTGTAGAGTAACAGACTGTTAATGGGTGCTGTCACACACAGTTTGACACAATCGTATCTCTACATTCTGAATTTGCAGCCCTGATCTTGCCCCCTCTGGAGCCATGAGAATACTTCCAGTCCTCTATACGGGGTTTCTTTTAAATCTCTGCCTGTGCATTTTGGAAGAGCTTTCTAAGGCTGCACTATTGCATAGCTGCCATTGGACAAAATACTTTTTCAGCATCACAAGCCTGTCTCAAAGCTGTCAAAGTCAACAGACTATAAATCCATTCATTTTACAACTACAGATCCCTGAGTGCTAGTGAAGGAGACAATTTGCATCACTGAATTCAAAGAGAACATCACTAATAAAGAGTATAACATGTATATGATCACAGTGTGTAGGAACAACCAAAAGAATTCACGAGGGGCAAGAGGCTTTAGAAAAAATCTCGGTGAAGAAAAGGGCTAGAGCAGTGAGTGTGGAATAAAACTGAGGGAGGAAGAAACAGGAAAAGCTGGATGCATAGGGCTGGAGTGAAGATATAAGTGACATGAGGTAAATTCAGTCAGTTCCACGGGAAAAAGACAAAGCAGCTTTTAGAGGTCAACTTTTGCAGCTACTGCAACTGTTTCTGCAAGTGGGTGTCACTTTGGCAAAGTTGCCCCCAGAATCTCAGGTGAGGATTGGTGGAATGAGGAGGAACATGACAGGAAAGGATCACAGGACTCTAGTCCCCTAGGTAAGGAAAGTTCTCCTCTGCCTTTAAGGCTGTTAATTGTTTGGTGTTACTGCTCCCATTTCCAGTGACCTGAGAGGTCTTTGCTCTCTGAAGGTATGCATGGGTAAAACAGAACCCAGGCTGAAAACTGGACCCCTACATTATATTTTAAAAGTGAATGAACTACTTAAGTAGGTGAAAGTTATCATTGCATCAGTCTGTTCTGGAGAACATTGACCTAGACAAGTAGATCTCCAGGATGAGCTGTTTTGCTTCAGCAGAGAGATGTTCCTTCACCCCAAGAGCCCCTGATAGGAATTTGCAAGCCATTAATCTTGCATTTGTTACTTATGCAGCGTACCAATTCTTGGCTTCAGCAACATTAATTTCAGACTGGACTTAGCCCGTAGAGTTGCTCTGAACTATGGCTAATGAGAGGCAAATCTGATCTAGATCTCATGTGGAAACTGGCAATACAGACTGACTGAGACATCATTTTAGAAATACTTCATAGGCAGTACCATGACTTCAAAGCTCAATGTCATCTCAAGTCTCCTGGCATGGATACATGACATTTATTAATAGAGGTGCTGAAAGACTGGCATCCAGTTGATGTCATCAGCCAAATTACTTCTCCATTACCTATCGATTACTGTTCTGCCTGGCAAAAAGTCTGTGCTTACTTTTCATACAGATGGGAAATAGAAAAATTCAATAGCTGACCACTTTAGGTAATTATCCAGTTCTTGAATTGTTTCATCTATAGCCAGATAGAAGCTGTGGCTTTTCCAGCACCCAGTAATCTGTCTTTTCAGCCCAAGAGTCCCAGAGTACGTACTGCTCTTGGGTTCCTCACATTTCCCTGGATGTTTTCCATTAGATAATAGGTGTAATTGATGCTCCTGTCCTTCTTATCTACAGGTGGAACAGAGGTAATCAAAGGATGACTTTATTATGTCTGATCCACAAGATAAGGGAGGATCATTAGTAGGTCTTGGAGAAGTTTGGATCCATGAGGTTTCCATAAAAAACCCCGCAGTTATTTAAATAGAAATGCTTGTAAGAATGTGTTGTTTTTCTAAAATGTGACAGAGAAGAGTCAAAGTGTTGTTTGGTTTGGGGTTTTTTTTATTCTTATTTTGCTTTGGTAAGTCAAAAATCCTTTGTTCTGACTATATTGTCCGGATTCCTTTTGCCTAGACTGCTCTATCACATGCCAAGATGTATTTTTTACATTGTTGCAAAGGCATCACCTAAGTTAGATATTTTTAACTTATCCCTACAAAATATTTTGGCACTGCTGAAGTGAATTACTTTCATTTTCGAAAACTCAATCAATAGATTTCTGTGTATAAAAAGTCTTTTTTCTTTCATTTTCCCACTTTTCATGAAACCACCTAATATGACTACAGATGTTATGAAGTGTTCTGGTGATAGAATGGTCCAATCTATTTCCTAGTCACTGTTGAGAGTATACTTAGAAGATCCAGATTGGTTCTTATTCTCAAAGAGCTGATCCTTTCATATGGAAAAAAATAGCACAACTCTCTTTCCCATGAAATAAGACTGGTGTTGTTGCTTTTATATAGAGGTGTTGTGGAAGTGACTGTTTATAGAACTTCTAATTAAACCTGAGATAGGATAGACACAGCACTGAGATAGGAGTGGAAAGGGGCAGCTCATCAAGATGAGGATGTGATGGGTAAGCTTTCATAGTGCAGCTCATTGAAGAAAGGATGGAGAATGATCAAATGCCCTTAAGACAGTGGTGAAGGAAACACTGTTTCCCTGCTAGCACTGACAAAACCAGGATTTGTCTTTTCCAGACTCTCATGAGTCACTGCTAAAGATTCAAGAAAACTCTCTGGGCAATTGTGACTATATTCAGACCTTCCAATCCTTCTGTGAAGCCCAAGGAGGTTAAACTGTGGTGGACAGTGGCACTGGGGTGGAAATAGAAAGCTGAAATTCATGGGAAATAGGAGGACAGCCAGCCTCTTGGTGCCAGACTTAAGCAGCAGCTCAGGAGATCATTATTAATATTTTAGGGCTTCCAAATATTCCCTTAAGAGGAAGGATGTGAAAAAGCATTTCTGCTGGAGCTAATGAACAGCTAAATATGAAAATGCAGAAGCTACCCCCTCCCTGAGCATTGCTGCAAACACTGACGGGTGTGTTCTGCAGGTCTGTGCAAGGGCAGGCAAGCTGTTTATTTAAGACTTCTAAAAATTACATGGAAAGGACTTTGACAAGCTCTGCCCTGATTTACATCTTTCACAACTTGAACATTTCAGCCACCTTCCACAGGGAGTGAATCAGAAAAGGATTTGTCTCACTGATTATTTAATTAGTCTGCAGGTGCTTAGCAGCTCTCCAGACTGGCGCACAGTGGCTCGGCAACTTCAGAAGCCAGTTTGGCTTCTTGAAAAGCATGACATAATTAAAAAAAAAAGTTTTTTTCTTTTCTTCAATCTACATTCTCAAGGGCAAAGTGGTGACCCACTGGAAAAAAATAGTCAGTGAGCTGGATTTATCAGTGAAGAAAAATAAAGCAAGATCCACAGGCTTTGTTTTCAAGACTTCTTGTAACTACAGCTGTGGGATGGTTGAAATCTTACACTAGTCACTACAGCATCTCAAATAAATAAATAGCACTATTTAAAAAAGGACTACTCAAATCTATTGTTAACATTTACTTCACAGAGAAGAGCACAGTAATTCTCGTTGTCCTGTAGCATTTCCCTTTCTCAGGCAGCAGTGAATCCACAGCCAACTCCTGCTTTCCCGCTTCCCTAATTGGAGAGAAGAAACACCCCACTGGCATGAAGTGAGCACCGTGGTTATTTTGTAGTCTCTGCTTTGAAAACTTTAGATTGTTTCTTGACATCATTTGGCTGTCTGAACACTGTGATTATTTGTTAACATTATGAACAGGAAAATAAGATCACCCATAAACAGCTGAACAGACTCTGATTGGGAGTCAACATTGAGGACTTATAATTTATTATCTGTCAACATGGATTTGCTTGGTGAGCCCTGTAGCTCCTATTGCAGTCATGTACATTTATCAATAATAAGCAATAATATATGTATTTATCTCTATCCATACTTGAGACTTAGTCATACCTCCCAGTGCTGAGTGAGCCAGCACTCAGGCCGTCTTTCAGAAGATAAATAAATGAAGAGACATTAGCTTTTTATTACTTCTGCGATGTATGTAAGTGCTTTTGGTAAGCGACTACTTCAGTTTTAACAGCTGAAAGTTAAGCACCCTTAAAAAAGAGTACAGTTTTGTGTTCACTGAAGTAGAAAGGATAACTTTTCTGGCATGATGGAGGTTTTTGAATGTTATTACATGCCCTGTGAGCAAGCAGGGTTTTAATATTACAGTCCCAGAACTGAAATCTATTGAGTGATACATCAGGGACTTGAGACTGAAACATAAGCCATGGGTAGGTCTCTTACCAAGGATGAGGCCTGTATGGCATATAATCAGTATCCAAAACATGTGAGCGTGACTCTTGAAAGGAAGTCTGATACAAGTTTTAGCAGAAGTGGTGGAGATTTTTTAGTGCTTTCAAAGAATTCCCCTTCATGAAGAACAGTGCATATGAAAATGAAGTGAATCTGTACCTCATGTGGCCAACCAGCCTTCCATGTTCTCCTGGCATGGACATGCAGGTAGAAAGAGGACACTGAAATCCTGCTTCTGTGGACTGTGGAAAGCTTCTGTGACCTTCAGCACAATGAATTTCACTAAGTTATTGCCCTTCTTAGAAATAGGAGGCCTCACTAACTATCCGCTTGCCTTGCATGAGGAGCTGTGTATCAAAAAGGCCATGGCGTGAGGTATTTGGAAGAGGTTTGCTGCTACGTGCCTGTGCAAATTACAGAAAACAGCAGTTGGAATATGAACCCTAAGGGTGGGACTTGCTTCATTTATTCAAACCATGTTAAAATTAAGCAAACCATGCAAAGTACCTCCCAAGTATAATTCATCGTATGGATTCATTTTTCAGTATGGAAAAAAGCCAGGCTCAAAGGCTTGTGACCAGTGTCATGAAGTCTAGCTGGAGGTCAGTTCCCATGCTGTGCCCTAAGGGTTGTTATGGGGACAAATAGTTTTTAACATCTTTGTTGATGACCTGGACAGGGTACACTCCCAGCAAGTTTGCAGATGACAAAAAACTAGGAGTGGCTGATACAGCAGATGGTTGTGCTGCCATTCAGATGGAATTCAACAGAATGGAAAAATAAGCAAATAGGAACTTCATGAAGTTAATCAAAGGCTGTGCTCCAGGAGATTCCATCATGGAAAGATTATTCTTCCTCAGGTGACAAATTCTGGACCTGAGAAGAATAAGACCACACACCAATGAAAGCTGGGGGTCGACCCACTGGAAAGCAGTCTTCAAAAAGGGAGCTTTCTAATGGACAATTTTAACACGATCCAGCCATGTGCCTTTGCAACAAAGGCAACCAACAGTCACCTGAGCTGCACTGGGAGGAATGTTGCCAGCCAGTTGAGTGTTCTGCTCAGAACCAGTGGGAAACATCTGAAGTTCTGGATCCAGGTCTGGGCCCCCCAGGACAAAAGAGGAATGGACATTCTGGAGTGAGTCCTGTGCAGGATCACAAAGATGATTGAGAGACTGAAGTAGATGACATAAGGAAAGGTTGTAGAGCT
>JAAGNO010007488.1:144549-154912 GCA_033439905.1 Ceryle rudis
CTGGAGTGAGTCCTGTGCAGGATCACAAAGATGATTGAGAGACTGAAGTAGATGACATAAGGAAAGGTTGTAGAGCTCGGACTGCTCAGCCTGGTGAAGAGGAGACCCAGGAGGATTTTATCAACATCTATAAATATCCAAAAGATGGGAATAAAGATGAAGCATGGCTCTTCTCAGTGGTGCTCAGAGGCAATGGGTGTGAACTGAAATACAGAAAATTCTGTTTAAACATATGAAAATACTTTTTTTCTTGGTCAAACAGTGGAGTCATTGCACTGAGTGGTTGTGGAGTCTCCATCCCTGGAGATACTCAAAGCCTGAGAGAACTCAACTCTCATTGATCCACTCACTTGGCCCTTGCTTTGAGCCAGCAGGGTTGGACTAGATGATCTCCAGGAATGCCTTCCAGTCTCAGTCAGCCTGTGACTGCATGGGTGACTGTTTCTCTGCTGTGGCAAGAGAGGACAATGAAGTGTGTTCCTTTAGACTAGAAAGACCACTTTGGATTGCTAATGAGGGGTGAAAGCATACACATACATACACTCATCCTTGGCCAACAGCATGAAATTCAGCAATGTGCAGAGATTTCCCAAACAAGCCCTGGTTAACTTGCCTAGAAGCGGGAGCACATAGCTTGTGTCACTGTGGTGTCATACCCAAATGTTGCCTGATCTACTAATTTCTCAGTGCAGTCAGAAGAGTCCACAGGCACAAGACTGCTGGCTAACAAGCAGAAATATCCTCTCTTCGGTTTTGCAAAAGGATCTGCAGCATTTTGACTGACTTCATCTTTATTGTTTAGAGCTCAATACAAGGTTTTTCCAAATGGTTGGTAAGCAGAAAAAGCGACCTAGTCCGTGACTTCCCAGGGCTGTTGGCTTCAACAGTGTCATGATATCCACAGCCTGATGAGTTTTTGCTATACCTCTTTGGGTAGGGTAAGTTGCACAGAGATTCCTGCTCTTGTTTAATAGCAGCTTCTGCAGATTGATTCCTTGGATTAACATCTTGCCTTTGTTCATCTGTCAAAAGTAATTCACACAACACTGCAAAACATATTTGAGGCAAATAATGGCACAATAATGAATGTAAACCATGCAGCACTGCACTTCAGGTGAAACAAATGGGGAAGGAGATGAAAGAATTAATAACTACAAGTACTGGAAATGGATTTTTTTTTTAAAAGATAAACACAGAGTGATAAATATCAGCCTAAAAAGTGAAAGTGTGTGCAGCCTGGAAACAAGGTGTAGACAAGCAGAACACAGTCCCCTCTTAAAGCAGCAGAAAAATAATTAGAGAATGTCTGGCAAGAGAAACTAAATAATCTTTAAAGAGTGCCAACAAATAATACATAATGCATTTGATTACATGCTTTGCTCTTTGCATATCCAGAGCTTTTGGTGGTGTCAGAGGGAGATCTGGCAAAGTGAAAGGGGTGAAATGAAGCCTTGAGTAGGAATCTAACACAAATTCTGCATAACTTAACATCCTTCCCTGCCCTACGTGGGCTTACAGGGGTTTATACTATTGCTCATCACTGTAACACCTGAAAGCTGATCTCAGCAGGAGGGAGCTGCATAGTGTTATATCTGAGCTTATTTATCTGGAACGCCCCTGGAAGTTTGGTTGAATCCTTTGGGATTTATTGTTTTGTTTGTTGGTTGGTTGTTCTTTTTTTAAATCATGCTATTTCATTAAATATATGTAATGCTCACTTTGCAATGGAGAAAAGCTGAAGATTCGTCAAACTCCATGAAATAGAATTTCACAAGATGAAGACCTGATTTAAGCTCTTTTATGCAAGTCCTTAAATCCTTCACTGTTTAAAGCACCATTTAAATAGGTGCATAATGTAAAATATGTTCTTTCAGCCCATTGAAAATACACTTTAGTAAACGTATTGGCCTAGGATTTTTTTCTGGTGGTACAAAAATACATTTTATTGTACAAGTTTCCCACTTAAAATAATCTCCATTTTTTTTTTTCCTGAATAAGAACTTAATATGAGGTAGAAGGAGGAGTAAAGGCAGGGCTTCTTCCCAGTGAGGTGTCCTCAGTGTATATAAAAGGCAGAGATCTCCCAGGTCATAGTCATGCTCCAGAACTACAAGAAGAAAAGATTTGTTGTCTCCATTTCTAAGCCATAGTTTGGCTGCTGGGAGGGAAAAATAATGAAGAATGTTTATGGCTAGAAGTATGTGATAGGGAGAATGGGCTGGGTGCTTCTAGTGCCATCGGTCTTTCTATCTCTTATTATTGTGTTTTGTCTGCATTGAGGTTCCAGAAGGATTTTCTCCTGGTTTTGTTTGTGGTAAAGTAGAAAAGCAGATTTATTTCCTCTGTAGCGTGGGCTGCAGTTGCTTTCCTCTGTAGCATGGGCTGCAGTTGCTTTCCTAGGGTACCTGGGAACAAGTGCATAGCAAAGGAGAAGAGGAAGTCCTCTGCTAGAGGAGACATCTAAAGCAGGGAAAAAGCAGCCAGACTCCACTTGCTGCACATTAGTGATGTGGCACGTTACTTGTGTGGGTTTTGGTTTCCTACTCTTAGTCTTGGTCAATGTAGAGTATTGGAAAGGTCTGCAGTGTGAGGACAAATGTTCTCTCAGCTAGGTAAGGGAAAAATCCAAAAGTGGCATTTAGAGAATGTGGCAATGAAAGGTTTAGGGGTTGTCTTTTTTTCCCACCTTTTTTGCTTTGCCATATCTGACCTGAATTTACATCTTTGGGTTAGGAAGCTCAAAACGTTGAGCTCCTATTCAAAAGGAAAGTTTTGTATATCTGACCATTCATCTTCTCCTGATCTACAGACCTGTTCAGAAACAAGAAGCTCTGGTGCTTTTTAGAAGCACAGGAAATAATTTTCCACTAAGCTGTACCTTTCTCATTTAGAAAAATCAAATGCATTTTATCTATGCCTAAGACAAAATACAGCTGGATATTAAAAAGCAGTTTGGCGTGCTGGTGTTGAATGGGGTTTGCAAAGCACCTTGATGACTACTTTGCTTTCATTTCAACGAGTGTCAGGTGATTTAGAAAATGCTGATAAGTACCTCTCTTACCTTTCTCTAAATATCTTAAAATATCTGACCTGCATGACCCATACAAAAGCAGTTGCAATTTACATGCTTTGTGGATGGTAAGTGATCCATGCCGATTGTCTGGCTCCTCTCCACACCAGAGTGTCTCCTACCATGGCTGCCCTGAGAAGGACAGGACTTTCTGAAGTTAACCAAAGCTTTACGCATGAGTAAGGGAGTGGAACTGCTTAAACAGGGAGGACATCCTCATCTGACAGCCAGGAATATCCTCCTAACATTGTAGAGGTAACTTTGGGAAATGTTCCCCCAGGAGAAAGATCATGACATCATCTGAGTCACTTAAAACAAGACTGCAAATAAGCAGGGCCAATATGAGCTTTTCTGGAATAGAAAACACCGTGGGAGTAGCTGTGTTTCCCAGCATACCCTGTTCTTCCCTCAGACACACCTTGAAAATTTAGGCCGTATATTTATTTGCATATGGATTTGCCAAGGTGTCAGTCAGTTTCTAACGCATCATTTGAAGGTGTTCAGATATTCTAGAGGCTCTCACCATGATGTGCTTGCATCTTGCTGCAGAGGGGTAGGAAAGACTGTACATGCTTCTTCTGTTTCCTCTTCTCTTAGGAAAAACAAAACAAAACAAAAAACCAAAACAAACAAAAAAAAAAAAAACCCCAAACCACGCAAAACCAAACCAACCAAACAAAAATTTGGTATTTCTTGAACTATTCAGAGTTCAGGAATTTGGGAACTCAGATTAAAAAATCCTCCTTGAATTCTTTAAACCTGGGGGAATCTTTCCTGTGCTATTAGATGGTTTTGCGAACAGTGATAGGAAATATCCTCTGGTCTATCAAAAAATTAGGAAATATCTTGTGGAGGGATGAGAGGGAAGTTCCATTTAGGAAACGTTTGTGAGAACCAGGAATCTTCAGTGAAGAGCCCTCAGTTAATTTCACGCATTAAAAAAACCCAAAAAACCAAAACCAACCCAGAACACTCTTTCAAACTGTCTCCTCCTTTTTCTTTCTTTTTATTATAGCACTTAGCAACTACCACAAACTGGTATGTCAGAAGGTTGGTGCAAGGCACTATTTACATTTACATGTCCTTAAATGTGGCAGGGAGTGTTTCCTTGATATTGTGGTGGGTTTTTCTCTTATGATGATCTAACCTGTGGAACTGGTGACAGTGGACTGGAAGAGAATGAATGCTTCATTTTCTTTTAAATTCCTGTCATCTGTTGTCCTCAGAATCCGTAATGTAGGAAGATAAATGCCGCAGCAGAAAGGGGGAGATACTTTGCTTCTACAAGCTCTTTCTGTTCTTCTGCACTGCCAGATCATGAGTTGGTGTTTGACAGTTTTGCCCTTCAGCTCAACTTTTTACATATCCTCTTTACTTGTGATTAAAACTCTTTAAAGAATGCTGCTAAACTTTTACTGAACACACACTAAAAAATGTACATCAATATAAAACTGTTCCAACCATTCTAGAGGGTTTGAAAAAAGGAAAAAAAAAAAGTTTATTCCCAACTCCTGGCATATCTTTCGAAGATCTTCTGACTTTCTGCCCATGGACATTCTAGTTATAAAAATCAAAGTTATGAATACTAAATAAGACTTGTACAGCATCAGCATGGGAACAGTGAAGCAAAATACAAGTCAGTTAGAGAATTAGGAGGCTTAGTGGAAAAGTGCATCGTAACAATGTCTCGAGATGTTGAATTCAGTAACTTCTGGCTATGCATTTCTGAAAGAAGACTATCACTGACATCTCCAAATAGAACCAAGAGCTTCAGAGCACAGGGGACTAAAAGGCCCTACTTAAGTCAGACTTGAGGATTGCTCCTTCCCAGAAATGGCTCATCTCCCCAGCTGTGCAAGGATAATTCTCTCTGGTGACAACACACTAACAGGATGTGAAAGGAATGGTGAGACAGTGAGACACTCACATGTGGAGAATATGAAGCCAAGAGTGGGTAAGTGGAGAAACCCAAAGAGCTCTTCTCATCTTTGCCACAGTTGGTGTTGGCCAACTGATTGTGGACAGGGCATGGACCCTGATAGTGCTCTCACTGGGGGAAAGAATCTCCCAGTCAGGGTAGTAGATGCTCCACTGCCTGAGCTATTCTAAACAGCCTGGATTAAACACTGGAGCTACTAGCCCATACTCTCAGAGGTTTATCCACACAGTAAAGTAACCATGTCACAGCACACACTCAGTCTCTAAAGTCAGCTGTTGTAGTGCTGCTTGTGTCCATACAGCCATTTCCCTCAAGAGAGTGATTTACTCCATACTGCCTTTTGGGACCAGTCGTTGACTTATATGATCTCCCAGGAGACTAATTCTACTGCTGCACTGCCCCGTGGATGTAGGTTAGGAGATGTCAGAAGTGAAAACCATTGCAGGATTCCATCAGAAATGGCAAACACACGCTCATGTCCAAAACGTGCTAGTCTGAGGGACCATGGTCATGTAGGCTTAGAAACTGATGTAACAAAAGTACAGTCTTGTTCCAAAGACTTCATAGCACTTTCAGAAGTATTCTAAAATTCTTTTTGAGACAGATGAGACAAGCATATAGGAAAGTAGGGCTGAGACAACAGATCTAGATAGGTGCTCCACAAGCCGGTCATAACTCTAGTTACTAGGCACCTCGCCCTTCCCATCATCCCTGCATCATTTGCTTGAAGCAGAAGGAAATCTGTTCAAGAGATTGTAGAGAGCTTTGGGATAGGGCTGAGTTTGGGAGCGGAAAGGACATGGAAGATGAGTCTTCTTGCTTCTCTCAAAGATTTGTCAGTCCTGCACTGGCCAAGGCAGAGCTGGTTTACAGATAAACCACACCAATTTACACGTTGGTAAGAAGCAGCTGTCACCACATTACATTTTACTTGGGATTCTCTATACAGCCCTTCAAAGTATAGGTTTTCATAGGCTTGAAGGATGGCCACAAATGCCATCATAGGAGCATCTTACTGTTCTTCATGCAGGGGAAAACCAGCTCGTCTGCACGTGATTTCTTGGATGAGTCTGCATTTACTTGTGGTACAGTTCTCAGTGAAGCAGGACTTTTATTTTAATGCAGTAATAAAATATCTGACAATAAACACTTAGGTAATTATCAGTGCTCTGTTTCCATCAAAAACTCCCAGTATACCTGACTTCAAAAGATAAGGTTTGCTCCCACGTAGACTAGGTCAGTTATGTCTTGCCGGTAAATACTGTATCTAATAGCACAACTTCTATTTTTACTGAAGTCAAAATTATTATTTTAATACATTATTAGTTGGTATTTTTCATCTGAATGTGTCACATTAAAGTATATCATTTAATATCTAGGTCTTACAAAAAAAAACCCCAAAGATGTGAGAAAGAACAATGTCACCTGCAAAAATCAAAACAAATGAAGAGTTGGGCGCTTGCTGATTTCCTCACGGGCAGTGTCATAGTCAAAGGCCACATCCTGTTCTTGGTGTCACCAGTGTAACTTGCAACAGGAACACTGGCAATGAGCATTTCCATTATATTCTGTTTATAAAGCAAGACAGTGAACGTGGTACCTGGGAGGAACTATGTGCTTGAGTACAGGAGCCCAGTGTATGGACCAAAGTGTTAACTGAATCAGTGAGAATGTGGATGGTGAAGGTATAATGTGGTTTCTCAATTGGCTTAAACAAAGGCTGACACTGAAAGGGAGAGTCCCCCCTCATCTCTGCTGCCTTCATCTGCACAGTTCCCCTCCTTCTCTTCATGATTCATGTAATTTTACTGCCTGAGTGAAATTTTCAGCCGGGTCAGTAGAAATGGGTTTTAATGATTAATTTGGTGTTTCCAGACCAGAAGAACTAGGGAATTTATCAGCTTCCAGGTTCAGATATGCGCCTTTATCACATCATGATGCAGGACCAAGAGAAGATGCAGATACTCACTGTCCTCTTCTGCCTCATCCTGATTTCCTTGGGAAAGAAACCTAGATCTGTGTGCCAGAAGGGAGAAAAACATGCTGTGGTAGATCCCCATCTGGACGTCAGGGTCACAGAACCCTGGGGCGGTCAAAAGCCTTTACCCCTAAGGTAGAAACAGAAAAGAAATGCATGGATTTGTAAAATGCCATATGTGAACTCTGCTGCAGAGCTGGAGATAAATCTCTTAAATACTAGTCAATAGTCTCAGTCATAGGGTCTTGAGACGTCTTCTGCATTTACCACTCAGCTGCACTCTGTCTGAACTGGGCACAATTGATATGGTTGTGATGACTTCTACACCTGCGAGCCAGCCAGCTTGGCCTGAGATCAAACTAGACAAAGGAATATGTATCACTGTCAATAAGGTATGGTTTCCAGAAGCCAATGTCTTTTAACTGTTCTACCACAAGGGTGCTACTGGGATGTGTTGTCTATGATCTAATTTGGTGAAGCCCATCCTTATTTAATATTATTTCAAAGTTTAATAGAGTTTGTCTTTTTTTAGGTCACAGGACCCACAAATCAATATGTATTGTGTTAGCCAACCGCAATGAGATAGTTAATTCTTATCCACCATGCTTTGAGCACTACCTGCAGCAACTCGAGAAGGCAGAACTGGATTCTTACACTGAAAAGCAAGGAAAAAACCCGTTAACAACATTGCCAAGAACTGACCCCAAGTTATTTGAGTTGGGATTTTCACTGCATTAAACTATAGGTCTTCCACATTGAGCAATAACATTTTCATTTTCAAATAAGCTCATAGGCATGCATGTGAAGTTTTTAGCTGCAGTGCATAGTTTATACTCTATGGCCAGTTTCAAACACATTAAGACAAGAATGCTACAGTCTGACTTATACTGACACTCGGGTTCTTTGTCTATTGTATAAATTGCATTTTGTTTCATTTCTGTAAGAAGTTTCTATATAAACCTTGGTGGCACAGGTGAAAATAAATTTACTGCATGGTGTTTGGCAACTAGACAACACCATAAGCCCATCTACAGAGCTTATTTTCACACATAGACTTTACCAGCTGGTGGCAAGTTGTTATCCTACCTGTAACAGTGTGAAAGGGTTTAGATCTATAAAGTACCAGCTGTCCTTGACAATTTTTTCACAAAGCTCCAAATACTCAGTATTTTCCTTCAAATACTAGTGGTTAGGTCTGTGTGATCATACGCAGCTCTTCTTTTTCTCTGATTAAAAGTAAAGACATCGATGAAAATGTTATTATGTTATTATTCACAACTTAAAATGTAAACAGTAATAATCTAATGCATTTGGCTTAAAATTAGCAGAGTAATATGTAATTAAATATAGGGTGAAAAAAACATTACGAAAAAAACAAAAAAAAACCAGATTTCAGACTGACAGTTATGAATGGCTTGGAAAGGCAATTTATGGTTCACTAAGAGCAACAGAGAACTTATTCTTCTCTGTCTCATCATTGCAGGATCTCAAACCCGGGCAATGATTTCTCAGCATTACTACACATAAATAATATAATTGTCTAAGTGCAGTGTTCACAGTCTTAGCATCTGGGCCCCTCAGTTCAAGAGGGAACTGCTTGAGAGAGTCCAATGCAGAGCCACAAAGATGATTAAGAGAGTGGAACAGCGCTGTTATGAGGAAAGGCTGAGGGAACTGGGTCTCTTTATCTCAGAGGAGACTGAGAGGTGACCTCATTAATGTTGATAAATATGTAAAGGGAGTGTCAGGAGGATGGAGCCAGGCTCTTCTCGGTCTCAACCAATGATAGGACAAGGGGCAACGGGTGCAAGCTGGAACATAGGAGGTTCCACATAAATATGAGAAAAAACTTCTTCATGGGAGGGTAACAGAACACTGGAATGGACTGCCCAGAGAGGTTGTGGGGTCTCCTTCTCTGGAGGCATTCAAAACCCACCTGGACGCATTGCTGTCTGACCTGATCTGGGTGATCCTGCTCCAGCAGGGGGATTGGACTAGATGATCTTTTGAGGTCCCTTCCAATCCCTAACATTCTGTGATTCTGTGATTGTTTAGTACAAAGAATAGAAGATAATGCCTGAAACAGCTTTCAAAGTCCGGGGGATTGAATGGTCTACTGCCCAAAACCCTGTCAAATTATTACTTTAATGATATCTACCAGATAGTGAGGGACCAGAAAAAAGTCATGCCCAGCCTTTGTGTAACATCCTACAACAGCGCAGGCAGAAGAGCACCAAGGTACTACTTGTGTAGCAATGTTGGCACCCAAACCATGGTATGCTCACTCTTGACCTGGCACAGGTCCAGGAGCTACTTTCCCTGCTTGTGGTATCAGCTCCCACAACCAACACTGATGGTCTGACAAAAGAAGTATGTGGGCTTTTGTTTATGCAGAGCTGGGAGTGCAGCCATTTTAAAGCTCCTTTCCCTCATCTGTTCTTTACAACCTTTTGGATCCAAATTATCCATGTTCAGTTTTGCTTCAGGATGCATTTATGGAGTGTTTTTGGTTCAAGTAGTTCTGCTTTTTCAGAAAACAGAGATGAGGATTTACCTCAACTAGCTTCTATTGAAACATCTCAATATTTTTAAGTATTTGGCTTGTCAATCTGAATTTCTAACTGCAATTTTGTTCAACAGTCTACAGCCAAGCAACGGCCATGTACAAAGGGCAATGCAGGTTCCTTGGATCTGTCACTTCTCTAGATTTGGGAAGTATGTAGTGGTAGGTTCTTTTTCCACCCTTTTTTTGGATAGTGACCACAAAAGCAGTGAAAACCATGACACTCTTGTGACATGAGACTTTATTCATAATAATCCCAGGAAGCAGCATTAGTAATGCAATCTAGCTGGAACTATTGCTAAGATTTATTTTTTTTTCCTCATAGCATTGCTCAAGTCAGGAAAAAACATAAACTTGTTGATAATGTTTTCCATCATTCCCCTATGTCACTGCCTTTCTGTCTTTCTCCGTGATTATCATAATTCCTTTTGAATTTTGTGTGTCTCATATATGACTGTAGGGCAGTTTTCTGGAAACTTTTTTGTCTCTGTCTTGTACGAAACTTTATGAAGTAGATAAGATGAAGAACTTTGAAGAAGAAGGTGCTACACTCACTTCTATTTAACTGTCTTCCCATAGAAAGACAGAAGAGAAGGCAGCAAATAAAGCCTTGGTAACTCTGTAAATGAACGTCTTCAAGGGAGTGAGTTGCAGGTAACTTCTTGATATGGGTAGCTAGGTTATAGTGATGCCATTAACACCACATGACTATAACCATGTATAAATCTCTTAATCGCAACCTGATTTTTCTAACCCGCAACTTGAAGTGCAGATTATACTGTTGAGGATTAACTTTAGTTACTTTTTGTTCAG
>JAAGNO010007488.1:155012-222960 GCA_033439905.1 Ceryle rudis
GGCAGTTTTCTGGAAACTTTTTTGTCTCTGTCTTGTACGAAACTTTATGAAGTAGATAAGATGAAGAACTTTGAAGACGAAGGTGCTACACTCACTTCTATTTAACTGTCTTCCTATAGAAAGAAGAGAAGGCAGCAAATAAAGCCTTGGTAACTGTGTAAATGAACGTCTTCAAGGGAGTGAGTTGCAGATAACTTCTTGATATGGGTAGCTAGGTTATAGTGATGCCATTAACACCACGTGACTATCACCATGTATAAATCTCTTAATCACAACCTGATTTTTCTAACCCGCAACTTGAAGTGCAGATTATACTGTTGAGGATTAACTTTAGTTACTTTTTGTTCAGTAATCCAAATGTGTGCAAAGACCTGTACTAATCTTACATTTCATTAAATATTCCTAATACACTGCCTTGTGTGAAGAGTCAATACCCACAGAGAGACCTTTTCAAGCAGAAGTTTCTCAGTTCCTTTTAGTGCCATCAAAGCTGTTCTAAAAGTTTTCTCCCTTTCCTTGGATTTAGTACTTCAGCTGATACCTTGGTGTTTGGGGTGGGGTTTTTTTTGTTGTTGTTTTTGTTATTTTTTAAGATGCAGTTAAAGAAAATTTATAGGGACCAGAAAACTCAGAGGTTTAACATTTCATGCATGTGTCATTTCCTGAATATATTAGAACCTCTTTCAAAAGCTTTGTACAATTTTGTAATTAGATCCTCAAAGTTTAAGGGTGAGGTTATAGAAGGTCTCTCTTGCATTTCTTCTACTTCCAACAGAAAGCTGTTTTGGTTCCATACAAGATTGTGAACTTTAGTTAAAGTGATGAAGGCTCTTGCAGTGCTCTTTATCACTCCGCAACTTCAGAATTTGGACACAAATGAAATCTTTGCTAACGGCTATCTTTTATTATGCACTGTTCTCTACAGTGTCAAATATGTACTCTCCCAGGAAGACTTAAAAAGGGAGGGTCCACTCACTGTCCTTTTTCGTAAAGAGCAGCTGAGGTGGAGGAAAAATTTTTGTTAAAGAATTTTCCTGGAGAGCTTCCAGGGAAAGCCTCAAGACTGAGCAAATGAGAAAGACAATCTCCATCAGTTACACCTGACTGTTCAGAGAATTAATCTTGTGATAGGAATAATAACAAATGCATTCTCTGTCAGTGGGAGGTTTGCTGGCAAGGCTAGAGGCAGAGGAAGAACACTGGGCTGTACTGAAATGACCCACTGCTAGGTTTAGTGATGTTACACTTCATATCTGCTGCATCTTATTTTCAGCTGCCAGTCATGTTTCCTTGCTGGTGCTGGCAGTGATGTTGTGTACTCTCCTCCACCAACCAAAACAGGGTAGTGGTGTTTCCAGAAGCAAGGCTGATGTTCACCAAGCCCATCCAGCAGTTCTGGTTATGCCAGTGATCAACTGAATAACACCAGCTAAGGCATTCTGCCTAAATGGGACAAGAGCTATTGAAAGACAGTCTTGCCCACACCAGGGAGAAGAGAGGGTCAGGTTGGTTGTGCTATAAGAAGAGATAGAAAAGTAGATTTGTACTGGAATAGCATACAATGATTGCAACCTCTAGTGCCACTGTAATACAGTTGAATCACAGAAAAATTTTGAGGATAGCTAATTTTATTGTTATTATCTCTGGTTTGATAAGCAATCACAGCCAAAGCCAGACAGCAGCCTTTTTTTGCCATGTCCTTTGTCTGTATGAATTCTGCTGTATTTTATACCTACATACAGCTGCATATTGGAATCAGCTAGCAGAGCTATGATATACCACAGGGTCCCACTAACAAGTGGCAGGAGAGGTATTTACTCCGATGAGGTCCCTATTCTGTGATCTTATGGATGGGAGAGGAAGCCAAGAGATGGGAGGCTGACCCTTGGTAGAAACTCTGGTCTCACTACCACTTATATAGGCAAATAAGCAAAACTAAATGCATGAAATAAGAAACAAGAGTAGCAGAGATGGAATTTTTTCCTTTTTTTTCTTTTTTTTGATACTTCCCACAAGTCCCTTCAATGTTGTTTATGTCTTTTGTCTCACTGCTATGTGGGTCACAGACAGACTTGCCTGCTCCCAAAAAGTCATCCCATTCTTTTATCTGCCATAAGGACCAGTTCATGCTGCTGCAGATCTACCTGCCTCATACCCTGCTGTGGCTCATCACTGTTAATTCTTGCAACTCATGAGATGTGCCAGAAACTGCATTTTCCTGCAACGCTGCATTGTAATTACGGTTACAAAGAACCATAGGCTGTGGAAGCTGCACATGGATGGAAAGAAACAGGCTCTATCTCATTTTCCAACCTCAGTAATTGCTCAATTTCCCCTAAGCGCAGCTCTCCGAAGCTGAACTCCTTCTTTGAACAGAGCAAGTTGGTGGGAATAGCTCCTCCCTGCTGCTCTTTCTGTCCAAGATAAGCTCTTGCAGCAGAATGGCCCTCATAGGAAAAGAGCTCAGATCTGTCTGCAGCAGAACATGAATTTATCTGCCTGTCCCAGGGCAGCAGAGTCTGCTCTTCGCTCAGTCTCTCATTAGTAGCACCAGCTCAGGCCTGGTCACCTGCTTTGCTCTCACAGGGAACATTGTCATATTTGCTTTTTTCCTAATCATCTACTAGATGGGGAGAGAGTAGGGGTTCTGCACTTCTTAGGGGATGGACATCAGAAAAGGATGGGCAACAGTGCTTCCAATGTGTGTGCAGATTACAGTAAGGACCAAGGCTACCAGAAGTGCCTGCAATACTGCTTATTAAATTATTAAAACAGTGCTCTTCACTTTTTAAAATACTTTAATGTGCTTGGAGCAGTAAGAAGCTTAATTTGCATTTTAGATAGAACAAAGAACAGGCTGTGAGTTGATTAGATGCATTGCAATCCTCCAGGCAAGCACCCAGGATTTATTTACTGTAACACATCAACACTGGCCAGTTGGTGGCTGTGCACAAGTGGATGGGAAAGGGGGGATTGCCCTGCCTGGCTGTCTGGTTCTTTTGCAGAAGCTGGTTTGTGTCTTCAGTCTGGTTACCTCCAAGCAAAGGAGAACATTGGCTAAAGACTTGTGCATTGATGTCCGGCTGGTCTACATCAGAACCCAGAGGACACAGGACTTCTCTGAGAAAATGGAAGGAAAGGCATTGCAGCCTTTCAAAGGTCGTTCATGCTTCCAGGGCTGATCATAGAGTCCGAGAAGTTGTTTGGGCACGTTGCTAACAAAGAGGCATCCAGTCAATCACGTTGCATTTAGCGTCCTTTGACTACACAGGGAGAAAGTGCTAAGAGAAAAATGAGCAGTTGGCAGAACACATCCTTCTGTGTGTCAGCTCAGCTGTTCCTGCCCTCAGTGCATCGTCTGTCTGTCTGTCTGTCCTGCTGGAGGGCAGAGCTGCAAGATACACTCACTCTGCATCACCTGTTAAATCCTGTATCTGCGCTCTTCATTAGTAACTATTACTAGCTAACATCTACCCAAAAGCACCAATTTGGCGGTGATACGCACAGTGAGAGGACAACAGCTTTGGGTGAGCCCTTCTGTACCCAACAGTCTCCACAGCAATGTGAGTTTAAGAATAATTTCAGCAGAAATTCCACACTCTGGAAACTCCTCCTCAGTCCTTTTTTTGTGCCAGCCATCTTTGGAGCACAGCCTGTCAGTGGCCTCTGGAGCTGCGCAGAACCATTTCTGTGGATATCAAACTTCTTTTTCTAGCGCTGTTCACTTTTTTCTTTCAGTTTGTGCACAGGCAGCAACTATATTTGAATCTGCAGGATATTTTTGGAAAATTAAAAAGAAAAACACTGCATTTATCTTGAGAAAACAAAGAAGGTGGCACACATTTTGTAACAGAACCAAGGTGGATGTTTAAAATATCGATACTGATACAGAAGGCCTGTTGACAGAATGATAGTTCAGCTTTGCTTGTCTTTGTCTTTCCCTTTGTTCTCCAGCAAGACAAGCCTGTTTATTTATGCCAGGGGCAGATTGCATTGTGCAGATAAAGGCACTAAGACTGAATAATGAACACACTGGACAGGCAAGGAGCACACAGTAGCCCTCCTCAGCCAGAGACTGCTGACTTTAATTCAGTGTGATGCACGGGGCATCACGCACTGCTCAGGGTGGGAGGGATGAGCTGCCTCTTGAGCCCTGCTGTGCTCAGCTGCTTGGGGTAGATTTAATCTCACATAGCTTTAGATACCTATAGCTTCCTTTACTATCAGTAAGATGAATGGGCACCTACAGCAGTGTTATAGACACCTGTTTTCAGAGGTGACCCCACAAGACACTGCTCACTCTCTTGCCTGGCTTTCCACTGACTCTGAAGGAAGCCTTGGGGGACTAGTGTGGGTTGAGATATTTAAGTGCAGGTAGCTACACTCAGTCGACTGAACGCATCCTTGGTGGGTAGAAGGTTGGGGTTTTTTTTCTATCTACTAGAAGCTCTCTTTCTGTAAATATATATGTTCTGACTTTTTATCTGCAGCTATTCCCTGGAGGGGAGGATGCATGTGTAGCAAATTTAAGCCTACTGAAAATAAGCTTGGTTTTCTTATTTACCTTTCCCTGACTCTATAGAAATAGTCCTCTCACTTGCCAGGCACTATGGATGACAGGGTATAAACTACCAAGCTTTAGAAAGTATATTGTGAGTGAAGCTATGAAAATAACCTTAGTGTCACTGCTAGTGGCTCGTGGTTTATGAACCAGTGAGGCACCTCCAGAGAAGGTAATAGCAAATTATTGAGGGTGGAGATATAAGGAACAAAATTCTACTCTTCCTACACAGATAGAAATGTGGGAAATGCTTATCTGGCAGTGCTCATGGTGGGGTTTATCAAAGCAATTCCTGCTGGCCTAATTCTCCTTTCCAGTAAGCCAGGTTTTGACCTTCATGACAGCAGAGTTAAGGCAGCCTAAGTGTGTACTCCTTTTCTCCATCACCAAGATGAATGCCTCTGGCATCAGAGGTGTTGCTGGGGTCCCAGTCGATGTGAACAGTTTTACTGTCCTTAGACCTAGCTTGACTTTATATTTGGGAACTATTTGGTCTCCGAGTACAGCCTTTAGTGATGGAGAAGAGACATCACAGGTCCTTTCCGTGAGGTCTTTCCTTATGTGTTGTACCTGTAGTGTAAAGACAGACTGCCTTGACTGAAAATTACACAGTTTTTCTGGAAATCTCTGAAATCCCTCCATTGCCTGCTGGAGAAGAGGAATAACTGTGCATCTGTTTTTGCAGAGACAGAAGCATTCTGCAGTTGCCCTATTAAAAAAAAATGACTGGCATAAAGGAGAGATTTTGAAAACTCAAGCAGGGGGAGTGAGAGCGTATGTGAGTGTGTATCCGTGTTGCATAAAAGGCTGAGTGAGGATTAGTATTACATTAGAAATTCAACAACTCTGAATCACTGCAGTTTTCATTTAATGTTTCACCAAATGATTATAACCTTAAAAGTCAAATACATGACAGATGCACTTAATTACCTCACTGTGAGAAAAATAATGCTCAGGACTGTTAAATAGAAGAAATGAAACATGACTAAGCTGGCATTTGTTACAGTGCCTAGTTTTAGACTTTTCCAAGCCATTTGATGGTAAGGCAAGTCTGTAAGTAGTAAGTAGTTACTAATGCCTTTTCAGCTTCAGGGCAATGACAGTCATGGTCAAAGTAACACTTTCTGTGCCACTCTTCATATTGGCATGGGGTGGGCTATGTCCTCACTGGGATGCTTCCGCTAGAAAAAAGGGAGGACTGGTATGAAGAGAAGTGTAGAGCCTGGGACGACCAGTTTGTCCTCACCACTGTCATCACTGGAACTGAGGGAACCATCCTCTCCAGACTAAGGCCCAGTGTGAGGTGACCACAAAATTAATAACTTTGGGAGGTTTAGATTAAACAAATAACATGATTTTTTAAACTATTTATTATGGCAAAATGAAATATCCAGTGCCTCACGTGGATGGTTCAGCATTCAAGTCGCACCAGCAAATGTATTAAGTAGTTGTGAGCAAACATAGCTGGGTGTCTAATGTACAGAGCATTACCAGAAGGGGGAAATGCTTTTTTACACAGCTTGTGTTCATCTCGATCTGTTGAGAATCATTTCAATTTTGCAAAAAACCTTGACATTAATGGTAAATCTAGCCATAGGCTGCAAAAAATATAACTTGGCTACTCCATCAGAACACAAAGCTTCTGATTGGAGTACTTTTTAATGTAGCATCTCTTTCTTCTTCTCCTTCTTTACTCAAATTTTTACTCATTACAAAGTAAAAAACTGTTGAGCTGAAAAATGATGACGTTTAAATTTCTTTTACGTTAAACATGTCAGTGAAGCAATAAGTGCTTTTTATATTTCTCCATTGCCCAAGGCATTTCTTAAAGGCTTTTCTCATGAGCTACTTTTACCCAAATGCCTGGGAAAAAAAAACCCTTCGGAATGAACTGATTTAGGAGCACAGCTTTTGTTTTTTAGCACACATTTCATTTTTTATCTTTCTCTCCTGCATGAAAGATATTTAGTCTCTGAATATTTATTGGTTCTAAAAAACTTCTCTCATATATCTCATGTAATAACAGAGATTAGAGATAGAGAAGACTTATTAGGTCATTTAATTCATCCCCTTACTATTACAGGGCACTCATCCAAAATATATATATAATACTTTGTTTTGTTCAACTCAAAAAGAATTGGTATACATAGGTTTTAAAAATGCCTAGAAGACAATTTCCAGCGTCAACACTGTTCCATGTTGACCAGGATTGGTCAAACTAGACTACCTGGACTAGCACGGTCACAGCACAGCTATTTTTGTGTACAGTCACAAAGATCTAGTGATAAAATTGAAACCACATGTGACTGCATCCACAGCCCATCCATTTCTACGTGGCTGAGGTCAGGGCAGCTTTTGATGTGAGTTTGCATCAATGCTTATACTTGCACCTCTGCACCCTTCCATCTCTTCCAGCTTGAGGGCTGGGGACAGGAAGGGCTGTTGTAAAATTTTCATGTTCTAATTTATAAGGATGCTCTGCATATTATCTTGCTCCAACAACGGTGCTTAGAAATTTCAGATGTATCTTTTTGGGTAGTGTTTTTAGGTATTTAGGTGGTCACTGCAGTTTTAATTTCTAGAGACTGTGTGTTTGAATCCCATGGGGCAGAGTGTGGCAGCAATTTGCCCATAGCAGATGGAAGTTACACACCAAATACACTCTCTGTATATCAGGGAATTTGCCTCAGTTTCTTGCCTTTTCTCAGAATGCCCTAGGTTAAAAATGCTCTTAGCTGGCTCTATCCTGACTGCAATTGGGTATGTCCTGGTTTCACTTGGGCAGAATCCTAGGCCTGTCATAGTCTGAAGGCCATTAGCAGTTTGCAGTCAGCCAGGGCAGCTGACCAGAGCTAGGTACAGGTGTATCCCATCCCATAATTCTCATGCTCAGTTTAAAGGGGGAAGTTTGCTAAGATCAAAGAGTTCTGTTTGGGCTTCTCCTGACCCTGCTTCCAGTGACTTCCTTCCTGTCTGCTGGGACTGTGGTACATCTGCTGGGCTGAGTATAACTTTGTTTATATTGGTATTAGTTTGGCTGCCTTGTTAAATCTATTTTTGTTTCAACCTGTGAGTCTCCTCTCTTCTTCTTGATTCCTCTCTTGGCTGGGGAGGGGCTTAGCTCCAGATACAGTTTAAATGTAGGTGGGGTATTATGTCCTGTGTCTGAAAATATTAAAGAACAGGTTGGACAGGGCGCTGAGCAACCTGAGCTAGCTGACGATGTCCCTGCTCACTGCAGGGTGGTTGGACTTGATGACCTTGAAAGGTATCTTCCAACACAAAACATTCTAAGACTGGCATCCTTCTTCCCATAAGCTTGTTTCTGGGAGTAGCTGAGGTTGCGCTGAGTTGAAGCACATAATTGCTCTATTATGTGTGAGTGCCTTTGGCATATTTGGATATACTTATTTTTTAATCAAAAAAGAGTATAGCCTCCTGTAAGGGCCAAGTAAGCCATTTGTTCTGATAAAGTGTTTTATTTCCAAGCAGAAAACATTGCATTGCCCAAGGAACATAAGTGCTAGCTAAGGTCAGGGTCTCCTCAACAATATTTTACTTTGAGGTTTCCATCATTATTATAGTTTTCCAATAACCCAAAACTCAAAGATAAGCACTGACTGTCCTATTTTCTTGAAGCAATTGGAGCTAGATCCATTTGCAAAGGCCATCACTGGACTGAGCTTCCTGCCGTGCATAGGGCTGGAGTGCAGCTCCTCTGCAGAACTGCCACCGTTGTGTTTGTGGCAGGGAAGGCTCTCATGCTATGATGTGTGACACAGGGCAGTGATTACACTGAGCCTACACCAGGTGAGGCCATTTGTTCAAATAAAAAAATAACCCAAAATACTTTAATATTTGAAGCATCCAGAAATGAGGGCTGAGGAGGAAAAAAGAGCAGAAACAAAGGCTTTCTGACAAGAGGTCCTTTGGGCAATATTGTATTGAGGGCAATGAATGGAGTACTCAGATTTTCCTACTTTGCTGTTTTTGCTTGCCAATATGAAACAAAAAAAGTAGCTTCCACACATCTCAAGCACTTCCAGGGGATGCTTTTAATCAGGAAAGTACCTGCTCCTCTTTTTCAGCTCACATGCTTTAGTGCTTAATACAGTAATCAGTGTAGGAGACCACAGTGAACTTATTTTTCATATATTAAACTCCTGAATACCCATCCAGGAACCAAAGTGACTGGATTTCCCCATGCCAATGCCCAGGAGCTCACATGGACACAAGGGACTGAGTAAAGAATAAAAAAAAAAACAAACAAAAAAAAAACCTACCTCAAAAAAATCTGAGGACTTTATAAAGATGCCTAATTTTCTATAGTTGACTTTTGAAAAGTAATACCTTAGGAACATCAGTGTTTACCTACATCCACTCAGACAGGCTTTTAAAGCTCAGTTTCACAGCACTGAGATATGTGTAACTAGATCTATGCCATTTACGGGGCGGGGGGAGGGTGGACAGCAAGGTCCAAGAAAAGGACCTCGTCAAAGACAGGTCCACCTTAAATGCTTGATGACTTTGGACAGGGAGTGCAGATGCCTGTATAAATGCAAAAGCTGTCTTGCTGGTTTAGGGTGCTTTGCAGTGAAAATTGTCACACCAGTTGGAGTCCAGCCAGATTGCAGTTCTTCTTCCAGTATGGGCCTATCTTTACTTCCTACGTCTTTTAGTGCTGCACTCTCTGGAGGCTGGCTTCTGCCTGTCAGCTCCATGAAGCAGTCTCAAGAATCATCCCAGTTTGTTTTCCCGCTTTGGTATTGGCTGCTGTAAGGTCAACACAGTGTGTTTCCAAGGGGCTCATGACCCTTCCCGACATCTGGCCTCTGCAAAGGACTTTCTGCACTCTGTTCTGTGAATCTTCAATCTACTAGATCACACAATGGGGCTTTCATGTCGCTCTGAAAGAGGCTTTTCTTGTTTGCCACCTCGTGATGAAAATGTTAGGTATGAGTGATGCGTTTGGGGTCAAGATTTGAAGCAATGCATGTGGGTTGCCAGCTAGAGGGAGTTTCTCTGAGGACAAAACCTTGCTGTTCTTTACTGCAACACAGCACTATGGCTTCTCTTCTCACTAAGCCTCGCATACCAGCTGCATCTCGGAAGGGAGGTCCCGAAATGGGACAAAGCTTCCCTGAGTGCCTGCCAGATCAGGCTGTTTGGCAGAGGAGCATCGGGTGAAGACCTTGTTCCTGTAAAAAGGTTATTGTGAGATTCCAGAGAAGATGATGGACCATCTTTTCCCAAGGGTTGACTCTATCAGAGCTCCAGAAAGAGGAACTTTCAGAAGGAAGAAATTATTTATTACAACTTCTGGAGACACGTCTTTCCTATGTACATTCTCATCCTGCCCGCTCTTCTTAGAATATCCCATGAATTAGGAAACCTTCCTAATTGGAAGCTCTTCCTCAGGCTATCCTCCATTCAGTTTAATTTCTGCTCTCTGTGTTCTGCTGCCTTTGGCTCTGATGCAGGAATGGGCACTAAAGTGATGTATCTCAGTGGGATAAGCAAGAAGCCAGTGATGATTCTGTGAGATACTATGGAGCCTCTAGGAAAGTTCAAAGCTCTTTACTTGACCCTTCTGTTCATGTAGCATGCAGGTGGTAATGGAAGGACAAAGAATTTGATACTTTTATTCATAATGCAATGGAAAGAACAGCAGTAGAAGAGACAGAAAATACTATCATTAAAAAAACTAGTTGAAAAAAAAAAACAAACCACAAAAACACAGAAAGCTTATCTCTCTTATGTGTAGTTTTAAGCATCAAGTATTTTGTGTTACTTCATAGTTCACTAGGAATACTGGTTCTCAATTGGAGACTTTTCTTCTGAAATGTTCCACTGAATATCTTGTTCATGACTTGCTCATCACAAAGATTATGAAAAGTGGAGGTTGAGAAGAAGGGATCCAGGCAAAAATTCTAAACCTATTATTCAAGCAGTTATTTCTATCAATCATGTGAAATAAAAAGCTTTTGTGTTCCAAAGACTCGTGTTGGGAAATTACAGTTTAGAGTGTGAATAGTTCTGATAAAAATTTTTACACTTGTTGAGGCTTGGTGTTCTTTCAGTATGGATCTTCACCTGTAGCAATCTATCTGACATAGTCACTGTGAGGAGAATTTTTCAGGGTAAATGAGATGAGAATCTGGCTTTCAGTGTTATAAAAAAGTTGGTATTAAATTCAACTGGCTAAATTTTGTCCTCTGCACAATAGCACAATTCTGCCCAATAGCAAAGGGAGATAGAGAAGAATGAGGGAGTAACTGTTGATTCTTCATGTCTGTTCTCCACTAAGGTATCGCCAAACCCCGACCCAAACATTTCTCCGGGACTGTGTAGCAGCACAGTTTCCCAATTTTTATTAATGTCAGTTAATGACTCTTTGCTAGCTTTTGTTGTTCACTCTTTTGACATTTTGGGGTTATATTCACACTACTAATTTAATTTTTGGCCTAGGAGACAGTGGATGGCTGTTAGGTCTCAGTGTAAGCTCTGTCAAATCATAAGGTGGCTGACTGTGTGTGTGCCAAATGTTATTAAAGGAAAAACTGCCAGCATATGCTGGCTGAAGATAGGGCTTGCTTTGCTTTTAAAGAGCAGCCTGCAAGGTGCAACACCCACTCATCCTACTCCAGAAAATCATGCCTGCTTAAAGATAAGTAAATATCTGTGAATAAATTAATTGAAATCTACATTTCTGTCTGGATTAAAGCTTGCACTGCTGTACCACTTGGAAGCTGCAGTCCTAAATCCAGGCTCTCAATGTGCTAGGTTCTGTACAATGGCAGGAAAAGGAATTCTGGGGGTGTTGCTAATGTTTGCTTGGGTCTGCAGGGTCCTGCATCTGTCGGGTTCATTCATCTATGGGCTAATCTTAGCACTTTTCTAAGCAACTGCTGTTATTTCTGGGGAGGCTAGCCTTGATTGCAATCCACTCTGGCTGTTTTAAATATTATATTAAAATATTAGTAGTCTAGCAGTGTGGAGAGAAAGAGGATACTTGGTATTATCCTGAAAATACTGTAATCATTGGCCAGCCTTCTCTAAATAATGGTGGAGCAGGAGGTCAAGTAGAAAATCAAAGGCAAAATCAACAGTAAGCAAGATTAATAAGAATGAATAGAATAACAACTAAGCAACATAAGGCTAATGGGCTTTCCTGCTAAAAAGGGATGTGCAACACAGATTTTCTAGTAATCTTTATTATTTCCTATGAAGTATTAAAGAAGCTGAGGAAAGAGGAAATACTGGAAAAGCAGAGTTCCCAGTCCTGCTTGAGGAACTGCTTAAAATTCTGTTTCCCTCATGCAGCTGCTTGTCATTGGAGCACAGGACTCCAAAAACATGTCTGTAATTCAGCCTTTTCCACTTAATTCTAAGCAGGGCACTGACAATATCTGGGTAATTGCAAATTACTTGCAGATATTCCCTTGTTCACAGTTTAAGGTCTCTTGCAACAACAGAAACAACAAATTGCTTAGATTGTTAGTACAGAAACACTCAGAAATCACTGGTCTGCTTCCCAAGATGCTCCCTTGAAGCACGATATTGTTCATGGGGAAGCACAATGAAAGCCAACAGTAAGTGTTGTGGCATGCATCTGTAGTGGAAAAGTTTCGAAGGGGGGCACGAAACATGGGTAGGAAAGAGAGATGTAAAAGTGCCTTCTGTAGCTCTTTGTTGCTGTTGTGACTAGCATCACAATATCTCTTAATGAAGCAGATGTTCAGATAAACAATTTCAGGCTACAAATGCTAAAGTATAGAAGCTTCCACAGGGCTTGAGTTCCAGTTCTGTTTCCCTTGTTAACCAGTTGTCATGCTCTGCTTAGCACACCATAGGCATAAAGGCATCTAGTGGATGGAGAATAGAAATAATGCTATTACAGTTTCTTAAGCACATCTTGCTGTGGTCCCCTTCATCATATTAGGTGGAAGCTTTGGTTTTCAGACTTGTGATCCCAATTGCTATTTCTCCTTTCCTTCTCATGTGAGGCATCATGGCCCTAATACACCACTGTTGTAAAATTGGGAAATAAGCTTATGTAAAACAAATGAGGTTTGATTTAATTGCTTTTAATTTAAATCATGTCAGTGGTTGCTAACTGGGACTGTCAAATAATCTCCAAAGCCTCATGCGTAAATTTTTATGTTAACATCTGCATTTGGTAATACTTCAATACAATTACTTTTGGGACTCTTGCGCTTTTTTGGATGTATAGATGACAAAATTGTAAGGTGAAAGGGAAAGACCTTTTGGAGGAGAACTCTGGTTTGTACATTAAGTATTGGGTAAGAAAGTCACACCTCACTTTGGAGAAATCTGGGTAACCTGTGAGTCTCACCATTCCCAAAGTCATTCACCAAGAGATGACTTTGGAGACTACTTCAGAGCACACGGCAGCTGCTGGGAAGGCTTGATGAACCTAGCATTAGGGTCAGGGCAAATACAATTAGACCACTGTGTCAAAACCAGTGTTTGCACTGGGAACATCTGCTTTGTATCCAGACTCTCATGACCTTTGCAAGCCAGAGGCTTGGGAATAAAGCCCAAGCAGACACCTGAGGAGTGTCTATTTGGGATGTCAATCAGAGGTACGGGCAAGGGAACAAATCAGCCCTATGCATATGACTTAACAATATGCACTTATTTAAGCTGCCATGGTTGATTTTGAAGTGGCCTGCCTGGCTTGTTGGCAAGCAGAAATTTGGCAACTGGAAGCATAAAGCTGGCTAATGGGGAGAGGTGCACCAATCTCTGCATAAACAATAGCTGGCTTGGTGCAATCTGGAGGCAAAGCAAAAACCATGCAGTGCACTGAGGTATAAAACGAACCAAAGGAAAAGAAGGGCTGCGCTGCCCACATTAGACAGCACAGATGCTGCAATCGCTCCTCTCATGCATTTGATTAGGGAGCCAAACATTTTCCATGTGATGTGGAAGAGCTGAGTTGTGTCGTGGTCAAGACTGCCTGCCAGGACCTGTATAACTGCCTTCATCCAGCACACAGCGAGATAGTGCGCATCCTTGTTGTGAAAGCGATACAGAAAGACTCAAGTCCCCTGGCCACCCTAACTTAACTCAAATTATAAAGTAATAAGGTCTTGAGTTACAATGGCTCTGGAGTGAAACCTCTGTGGAGGCAGCTGGAAACAGAGTAAGTCTACTATAATAACAAGGAGTGGGAGTTAAAATTAAAGCTTCTGAATGCAGCAGCATTTGGGCAGACTGCATGAATATACATGTGCTTAACAGACCGTGTCCCAGACTCCGCAGCTGAGTGTGGGTTTGTGTCCATGATATGAGTCCTGGGCAAGCCAGGTGTGGGAATGGCATCCGTCCTACGGGACCTGGGGTGCTAAGTGGTTTGAAGAACAAAGATCAGTTTAGCACTCTACCAGACAGAAAGGATCCTGTACGTACAAGGCGGTGTAGAGTGTAGAAATCATGTGTACTATGCTAAATTTTGAAGAGGTAGCATTAGATTTTCATGCTTATGAACACATATGGATGCTTCATGCTCCTGTGAAGACAGATTGGATGCTGAGATTTGTTAAGGACAGGCTTCTTTCCTCAGCCACAAGAACATAGTTGTCTGGAGTCCACAACTGCAGGAAAGGGGGAGGTGTCTGGCCTGAAAGCAGAATTTTCTCCTACAGCTCCCACATCTTCAGGCTTTTGCATCTAAGGACCACAGGCTGTGCTAATACACCTGAGGTAGATGGCTTTCCTATGTGAGTTTGTCATGAGCTCCAGCACCATATATCCTTTGTTTATTATTTTAGTTAATGGCTTGAGATAACTCCAGAAGAAGAGAGTATATGAATAAAAAGGACTTTGTGTGACCTAAGTATGATCACAGACAAATCAAAATAACTTTCCCCGTTCAGACTTCTCAGGAAGAGCTGCCTCTATGGGACTCTTTGTTGTCAATGAAGAGAAAAAGGTAGCTAAGACTGGAGGTCATGTGACCTATTTTAGATGTGTCTCTCCATAAAATTATTTTCCCCCACCTCTGTCCCCATTCACTGGGACTCTGTAGTAACTAGCTCAGCTACAGACATCTCTGTTTAGTCAGCTAAATCCACAGGCTGACACAGAGAATCCAGGTCAGAGATGTCAAGTGCAAAACTAATAACGAAATTAATAGACACATTGATCAAACTCTTCTACTGGATGAAACGCTGGTGCACGAGCAGCAGTACACAGCTATTTCTTCCCTTTCATTAAAATGTTCTTAACTTGGATTGCTATTCACTTAAAGGTCCTCCTTCACATTTCACCTTTTCCCTTAGAATTAGCCTTGGAGCTCGCAGTGTTTTCTCTGAACATCATGACCTCAACCTGTACTAAGGCTATGTTATTTTTTTACCAAGATTGCTCTTGTCTAAACAATGCTGTATATTAACCAAAATTAGGTCAAAATAATTCCGTTTCTTATTATTTAGAGAGAGGAGGGCATTTGGAATGTTTAAACAATGTTGCAAACCTAATTAAACAAATACAAAGGACTCTGAGTTTTTCCAGTTTAAAATAATTCCTCTCCTTTCACTGATGCTGATGGTCCTCCCTGTCACCTCTGCCTCCCCCGGGAGGTGTGAGGTTTCGCAGAATGAGCCATTTACACAGGAGAATGAAATGTACTCAATGCTAGTGCAAGTCTCCTACTTGATAATATGCCCAAAGCACTGCACATGGACTGTTTTCTCATCTTTGGCAGGGTGATAGGTGCTGAGCACTGTCTGAAAGTCTACAGACAGTGATTTATCTGAACATCTCACTGCAGTTGTGGGGGTGATGAAAGGAAGTTGCCAGAATGAGTTGGAAGTGCAGCAAGTGCTGTGCTCTGGCACTAATAGCAGACTACTGTATTTCTGTCAGTGAAGACTCTCTCTGGCAGTGCAAGTTCAGACCTTTTCCAGTCATTTATGAGGAGTGTAGGAGTCAGCAATATGAAGGAAGCTGTCAGGGAAAATCCTTAATGGCATGAAACACAATGCTAAGACAACAGTCTGTAATTTCAGGTCCTCTCAGCCCTGACACAATGTGACATTACTTCTGTTCTTCATTTTTCTCGAAGTGCTGCAATTTCCTGAAGGCCAGGAACTGGTGCCAGAGGGTGATCTCTGGCATGAGGGCAGGGATTTCCCTGCCTGTAGGCGAGTGGTGCGTGTGAGCTCAAGAGGCCAGATGAACCATGCCAGTCACAGGGATGATTGACTCCAGTTCGAGACTAAGTCTGTGAGGAGTGGAATATCTCCCTCAGAGATGTGTTCCATGCCTTATGGAGGAGAGCTTCTGAGACAGTCTGCCTGTAGTCAGAAATTTTTTAAATCTATTTGCTGCCTGGTCTTTGGATTTGAGGAGATGGGGCTCTAGCATGTAAGGTTCTGTGGCATGCAAGGCTGAATGCAGCAGAACTGGCTTCCCGAGTTCCTTGGTTTCCAACCTGAATACATTGTCCGTTACTTCTCCTGTGTGAGACCTCACTGCAGTAGCTTTAATATAACCTGTGATCCCTATAAACATGCAGAGTTTAAACATGTGCCTCACTTGCTCTTGCGCGCAAGAAAAGTTGTTCTGGCTGTCACTGCCCACTGCAAGTCTTTTCTTCATCCCATGCGTCTCTATACCACTCATAAGCAGTCTTGTGTAGCTCCCATGGAAGGTCCTGCCTGGATATGGGCATGTGGTGATCTGAGAGTTTTGATAAGTTATTGTCAGGATTTATTTGATGACATAACATCCCAATGTTGGCATTTGCTACTCTTTGGATAATGAAAGCCTTGTGTGTTATGTTAGCCTAGTAGTAGCTCTATTCAAGGTATAGGAACAGAAGTACTGTTTACTTAAAAAATACACTTTTGTAGTTTTGGAACCAAGTTACAAAAGAAGATTAAACTGCAAAATATATCACTGATACCCTTCTTGGCTACTTCACCATCTCACCTCTCTCCCTCTAGGTTATCTACTTAGATTCTTTGACTAAAAGGGCTGGTTTTGCTTCTGTGCTTCTCCCATGTGTCCCAAAGGAGTGCTGTAGCTCAGTATGGGTGTTAAGGTCTTCTTCCACACTCTGCCCTCTACATCACCTCTGTCTTTCTTACTGCCTGCTAAAGAAAGTTAATGCATCCTTTCTAGTGTCACTGCAAGATTTTGTGAGTACAGCCCACTGTATTGTTTACCTTCCTTCCTCAGCCAGCTTCCACTGTAATGTTTCTGTTGTAAAGTTCATTTGGTACATTTTTAGTCTTGGATAATTTAGCTTCTTGTCTGCAATCTGGATATAATCTTCTGAAGATGTTTTAGTAAGACCTTAAACCTCATATTCTAAAACTCTTTAGAGGCTCTTCATTTTCCCTGGTTTCACACCAGTTTTGCTTTGCAGATACCATTGATTCAACATTACGCTCCAAATAACAAAACTGGTATGGAGTGCTTCACTTCAGTAGCAATCTCAAATACTTTGAAGTCATGTATTGTATGGGTTCTCTGCTCATCAGAGAGCATCAGTCTGAGCAAGAAAAAAAAAAGACACATAACTTACCCAGTAGTCCAGTGGTTGTGCCAAACTTGGATCTAACTAATGCTGTGTCCAGACCATAGTTTTCTGCACTGGACTATATTTTCCTTTTCAGTGCCATTTCCAATAAATTCACTACTGACTGCCCTGTGAATTAACCAAACTCTTTCCTCTCCTGCTGATCAGCTTAGGTTCTTTCCGCTGGGCCATAAATCATCAGGTTGCCCTGAATATTTTTACAGTGCCTAGCACAGATGGAGTTGTGACCCATGGCTGAGGTCATTAAGCCTCCTATAATGCCAGTGATGATAATAATAACAAGCCTGAAATAAATCTGTGCCTTCCTTGAGGTCCAGGGAAAGACATCTGCTTGTAAGCAGTTATTTCATACAAGATGCAAAGAAATACTGTGAAAGCCGTGCTTATGATTTGTCATTGATTTCTGTGCCATTGTTACCCTTTCTCTAACCCAAATATTTTCATCGTGAGTTGTTCCCATATTGTTAATCCCTTTATTGTCATTGTTGTTTTCATGGATACAATTTCTCCTCATAAGTGACTTTTCATTGTTACAAGCATTGTTTCCTTGCCATATTGTGTTGTACAGCTGCTGTTTTTTCCTAGAATTACATTCTTTTGTCTGTAATTTCCTGCTTAGTACTTAGCACAAAACTATTGTCCTTGCCTATAATTTTTGACTTTTTCCCTCCCCAGTCCAGTTTTGCTCTTGTCTGTGATTCAGCCTCCACAGACATGTTTCCTGGAGTATCCTTCTCCCTCTCTATAGTTTGTATCTTCTGCAATATTCAGTGTGTTCCTTTCCCATTTCAAAGGAAAGTTACAGCATTTGTGTTAATCAGATTCTCTGTTTTCCTACATTCTGTTCCAGATTCAACTATCCCTTCTTTTTCCTTCCACTTCTACTACTGCATTACCAAAGAGTTTGTTTCTTCATTGTTATACTGCATTGTTTTCTGTGAGTTTATTCTGTTGCTTTCTGCCTATGACTTTTTAAGCTGTAGTGTGCTTTTCTACTTCCTAGTTTTTGTTCTCTTTCCCATACTGCTCACTTATTTTTCCCACTCTCTAAAAGAATTTCTGATACTGTAATGCTATTACAACTTCAGGCTCACGCCATCTCTAAAGCTGATTTTGCTCCTTTGGCTTCACGTCCTGCTGGTTTGTTCTGCAGTTTGGTAGGTGCCGGTGGCCATATACCAACACCAGTGAATCCTGTGCTTAAAGACAGACACTAAGCCCACGTCAGTGAGTGAAATACCATCACTGCCAGTAACAGGACTGGAATTTTGATGCCCGTGTGGATGCAGCAGACCAGCTGCTGTTGAGCCCTGAGGGCTAAGAGGGCTGGTGCAGGGGGGTGATCTCAGGCATGACGGCAGGGATTTCCCTGCCTGTGGGAGCAGTACCGGTGCGCTCAGCCCTCCCCAGAGGCAGGTGCCAAAGCTGGGGAGCTTTGCATGAGGAAGGACCTGTCTGTGTTTGCAAACTGGTGCTCTCCCAGCCTGCTGCGTGTCACAGGGCTCCCTGTGAGCACTGTGTTTGCCAGCGGGCAGGAGACACAAAGCTGCACTGCTCCCTCCCTGCCCCAGCATCACCTGCATGAGCCTCCAGCACTTCACAAATACATCAGATCACTGTCTTCTTTCCCACAGAAAACTGATGACTGAGCACTGCCTCTCACCTATCCTCTTATTCTCCCCATCAGCCTGGTTTTCCCTTTCTTTCTTTGCCTCACCCACCTGCCCCTTGCATCTCTCTCATTGAGCCACTATGTGTCTGCCTAAGCACTCTGGATAGTGGCATCTAAATAATTATTTTGCTGTCAAACGTTCCATTTTCTTTTCCTTCCACAGTCTATAATTCTTCTGTGAATGGTGACTGCATAGTTAATTGCAATTCATTACATGGCTGTCAGAAATGCAAGCTCTCACTCCTCTTGATATATTCAATCAGTGTCCTTGGCTTGCATGCAGTAATGTGTAGTGGGCTTTAGATGAAATTGTTACTGGTTTTTAACAGCTTATACATCTTCCAATGCAGTCATTGCAGGACCTTGGGGGTGCTTGGATGGAAAGACAGATAGAGTGAGCAGCAGGAGAAACAACTGCTCCTGAGTGCCATTGGAGAAGATGTAATAACATCAGTGGCTGAACCAGGACTGGTGGGAGGAGGCCACTGCCTGGTAGCTGTGGATCTCGGTCCACATTGTAGCTGAAGCAGACCCCACTGTTTCAAAAGTCATGGAAATATTTAGTAAGCTTTGAAGCTTGATGGGCTAAGTGCCTAAGTGAAGAAAGTTTTGTGGAAACAGGTAAATTAATTTTCTGGATTGTGTCATCACTAGCCAAAATAGGGAAACTTTAAGGTAAACAAGCCCTTCTTCCAGCCCAAGGTAAATTTTTTTACCTTCAATGCTGAACTAAGTTGATGGTACAACTTAAACTACCTTGTTTTTACCATCTTAGCCAGGGAGAATGTACTCTGATATTGCACCTTCAGTGCCAGGGCAGCCTGTCCTGCGTGCCTACAGCCTGTGCTGAGGACCTGTCAGCATAAGACCAACCTATAAGCTGGCCAAGTTCATCTTTTTCATAGCTACTGCCAACATAGTTCCTCCAGACTTTATGAACAGAAGTAAGCACCAAAGTGGTTTCACACTATGACAGCTTCATTGTTCAATGCTTAAGAGATTTATCAACCATAGTTTGAAGCCAACTTTAATCAGTATTTTACCTGAGAAACACAGGTGGCATCTTTATTGTCTGGGCTGAAGTCTAGGATTCCCTCACTGATTTCAATGATAAATTTAGTACACTTCACTCTTGCACCACACTCTCTCTTGAACACTGCTTTAGCAGTATCAAAGGCATAGTCAGTCAGCATAAAAATGGTAACCAAAAAAACATGCTACATAAAAGTGTGCAAGCCAGCACACCCACCTACACAGACCCAGCAGTCATCCAAAACATATCAAAAAAGATATAATAGGCTGTCAGGTTACCAGCATCACTACATCTGCTCTGAGGGGAACCATAACCCCCTTGACAGACTAAAGAGGTTGCTTGTCCAGCAAATACTTTCAACAGGGACAGTAAAATATGACACAAATTTACCTTTTGTCAGAAACTTGCTTCCCTAACCTTAAGTTGTACCACAGATCACTAAACTCAAAAGGAATTTTAAAAGGAAAATATCACAGAATAATGTGTATGAAAACCATTATTATATTCCAAATCTTAAAAATATCCCTGAATCCTATGCCTGCTCCTCCCAAAATATAATAGATGTCTACCACTACACAATGTCCTCATAGAAACTTTTTGGATTAAACAGCCCTCATGAATCAGAGAAAAAACTTGCACAGGCAAAGTAAAACCCACGAGTTACTAGTAAACAACAAACTTATACAACACAGCCACTCAATTTCTACTCTCTTGATCCTCAAGAGAAAGCCACAAAATGCTTTCCAAAGGTGACAAAAAGACATTACTCATGATAAGAAAAAGTCGCAGCATCAGCAGAGACACACATTTATGGCATGTTATAACTCTTCCCTTTCAACCACCACTCCAACTCACTTCCCAGCAAAACCACCCATGTGCCATGAGCTATAAATTCTCACTCCCTCATTTCTCTCACTCTGTATATCTCTTCCCAGTAGAAGATACTGCTGTGTCACCTTTCTCTTTGCAATACCACTTCTATACCACATACCAAACTTTTTTCTTCTTTTTTTCCTCTAAATGATTAAAGAGAACCTAGTTACATTCCATCCTTTGTTCTCAGCTCATACTCACCTTTGAAGTTTGTTGTACCTATTTCTGGCCCAGCAAAGAGCTTTTGAGCCTGAAACCTCTGTTGTTTCCAAGTAAATCAGTTCCTGTAACAAAAGATGCTACCTTCTCCCTACAAACTTTGTTTAGCTTAATGAATACCTAGATCAGTACTGAAAAATGTAACACCTTGGATCTATTTTGTTGCATAAATATTATTCAGACTTGATTTTCATGGCTGAACCTGTAATTTTTTTATTATTTTTTTTCTGTATACTTTTTTAAACCGGGTGAGAGCTGTAGTGGGCTAATATTGTCTGTCTTATTAGGAATTGAACTGACTTAATCTTTAAAAAGCATGTGCAGGTTTATGTGTATAAAATCACCTCTGGATCGACCTGGACAGTTTGCTGTAGCAACAGAACACTTCATTTCTGTTCCTTTTGTAATGCATTAGCGGTCAGGTTTAACTGCCTCAGCACCTACATGTGCAATATCAGGCTTTTAAAGCAATATGTCTGTGTTAAGCTATAAGATCTGTGTTTGTGTATCATCTAGCTCAGAGAATCCGATTCATAACTTGGTCCCCTAGGTATTACCACCGAGGAAACTCCAGGCAAGACCTAATCTTGCCATTCATTCATTCAAGTGGTGTCTTGAACTTAAAACCAATGAGGTGCTAGATACACTGTTCAGCATGGGGATTGCAGGCAGGGCTGGGCAAAAGGTCTTTCAGAAGCGTGAGTACATGAATCAGAGGAGTGCTTGGTTCTTCATAGCAGCTGATCATAGGTGGAAAGCTCCCAAGTGTGTTACATAGTCTGGTACATCATTGTGAGCAGCATCTTTGAAATTGGGAAGGTTTTGCCCTTTCTCCCATTGAGCATGGCATGTGATGTGAATGTAGAAACATGTCTGGTGCTGTTCAGGAGGGTGAAATGGTTTTATAGTAAAGCAACCAACAGGCATGGACATTTGAATTCAGACACCTCATTTATGCTACCTTTGAAATTTAAACTGGCTAAGTGGCTCCTGAATTACTGTTGTTATTCCACGGGCATTATAATTTTTTTTTTTAAAGACTTGGGTTTCTTCCATCAGTAAAAGCCCATCAAGCTATAAATCACTTCTCTACCCCTTGTGTCCTTAATAACATATTATCTCCTTATTTCTGTGCACAAAAATGTGCTAGGGAAGTTCTTAGGGACTGAAATTCCAGGGAAACATTTCTCCAGGTAAACCAAAGCAGGTAGGATGTCAGCTTTTACTGAAATATCTACCACAAGTGCCATTTCTGCTCAGAATAATATGTACCTAGGCCTCTCTCTGGGTTAGGTGCAAGCTACCTTCATTGCAGACCTGCCTAATAGCACATTCAGTCCTGTTTTCTTCACTATTAAATTAATCTGCCACAGATTCCATATGTGTGACCTTGTGTCAGATTCAAAGTCACCTGCACATTCCCAAATTGCAGAAAAGACCTGAGGGAAATGTAAGTTCTGAAGAACTAATGGTGTTTTGACATTGGTAAATTTCTAATGTCACTTTGCCATATAATATCAAAAAAAAAAAAGAAAAATTCTAAAACCTCCAAATGTGTCCTTGTCAACTGTTTTTGGTAGGACTTGTTCCTGTATGTGATACAAAGGACATGCTGTTGGAGATTATTTCTTTGTAAAAATATATTAGATGCGGTAGTGCAATAAAGAAAAGGGCCTGCTTCCTGTTGGATGGAGGCAATCAACGGCACAAAAAAAACCACTGGCTAGGGAGTGATAGGATGTGTAGCAGAGCTGCAGAAAAGAATTTGGTTATACAAGTAGGTCATATGGTGAATGCATCAATAGGGTCATGGAATTAGGCATTGTGTTGGGATGCTTAAAAATGTAGGCACGGGTGATCTAGGGACATGGTTTACTGGTGACCTGGCAGTAATAGGTTAACAGTTGGACTTGATGAATGAACTTGAAGACCTCTTCTAACCAGAATGATTCTATAATCTTCCATTCCCTGCAGGAAAAGTAGAGATTCAGCTCAGCTACTGTATTCAGTCCAGAGCACTCCAGTAATAACATGAATCACCTGCGGAGGATTTGAGGAGTTAACTGGAGTCCTTTAGTCAAAGATGAGGAACAGCAACAGCCTTTAGAGATGAAAAAAAAGTATTATAAGCAGCAAGGGTTAAGATGCACACCCTCTTCCTTGTAGGAAGGAGGGAAAGAAACAGCATTAGACTGCAGCAACGGAGACTTTTGTTAAGCATTAGGAAAACCTTTTTAAGGTTACTGAAGCATTAGGAGTGCCCAGCATCTCCACCTCTGCAGGTTGTTATGAAGAAGCTGTGCAGACACGTGGAATGCTATGTTGATGATTTTGAGCAGAGTTAACCTCTGAAGGTCTCCTCTTCTATGAGTGGGAAGCAAGTGGATTCTGTAGTGTCCATATATAATTCAGGAAACTTGCAGCTGCTGCCTATAGGTTTCCAAAACCAGCAATGCTCCAAAGTCCTTGGCAGCGCTTTGCTGTCTTTCTCACTGGGCCCCAGGTGTGTATGCAGAGAGAATTCTTTTTTTTTTTTTCTTAACATCAGAGTCCTCTGTTCACTTATCCTTGTCAAACCCTATGTGTTTGTCGGTGAAGTAAAAGGAAATAAGTACATTTTAGGAAGCTAGGTTACTTGCTTTGCCTCAAATACTGGCTTGGTAAAACTGCATTTTCCCTCAAACATGGGTCAAACTTTAAAAAAAAAAAAAAAAAAAAAAAAAATAAAGGGGCTGTAACCCCCCCTAATTTTTAAAAAAAAGTTTCAGCCCATTAAATGACTTGACAGTTTTTCAACAAGACATTTATTTTACTCTGGTCATCCTGGCTTTCCTTCCTTTGTCCCCAAGTTCTGTATTTTAAAATACAATATTTAGAGAATAAATAAAAAATCCTATTGAGTATTTTTTTCTATTGATCCTCACATTTTTTAAACCTGGCTGCACACAAGTCCATGCTTTACTTCTGCTTACTTCCATTTCAGCTACTTTAAGTTGCAAATAAACATTTGAAAATCCCATTCAGAGCTGTCTCTGTAAGTTCAATTTTATGACTGCGTTACAAAGTTCCTTTCTTGTTGACGTTCCCACACAGAAAGTAACTAGTAAAAGCAGAGTGCTCAGGTCAGGTCCTGAATCACACTTCTTTTCCTATGAAGAAATGACAGGATTTAGATTTGATTAGAGAAACGCTTTATTCTGCTTTACTACCAGTTTTAGGAGTCTCATAGTATCTCAATCCATCTTTAACTTAACACCACTGGTCTGGTCAGCTTGACCATACCAAGAGAGTGGACAGAGCAGTGCTACAGGGCAAGAAATGCATTGGTGGAGGGCTATGAAAAAACTATTAAAAGATACCTCTAACAAAACACTTCTAGAGTCACCAGTGCTACCTGAAGAGCAGGATGCCCTTGAAAAAATATAGATTCCTTTCTTAGCCCAGTATGTGCAACATTTACAAGCTCATTGAGTAGTTGTTAAATAATGTATTCAGTTTCTAATTATTTGTGCAGATGAGAACAGTGATATCACAGCCATCATGTAGTCCAGCTCTGCTTTTCTTATGAACATTGATACGCGTTTAGCAGGTTTGCCAACTGGATATTGCATTTTTTCTTGTTTTGTTTGCAATGAGCATGAACCTGAAGAACTTATGATCCTTTTGCAAATCATCAGCTTCTCTGCATCCTGACTCATTTCTGGAGAGAGCAGAGAGGACTGTGCACCTTGCAGGGCCACAAGTGGAGTAATTTGCAGACAAGTGGAATAATTTAGCGTGAAAAAAATTGTTGTGGTCAGCAAAATCTTTCCCTCTAGGATTAGTGAATGTAACAGGAAAGCAAAGGAAGTTAATGTTTGCCAGAAGGGAAGTGAGAAAGCTCCCCAGTATGGGGTTCAGCTTAGCAATCAATTTTGAATGTGCAGCCCAGCAAACCCAAAGCCAAACACCCTACTCCTTTTCCCCAGCAGGAATTTATTAGTTTGAGACACTTTCCACAGCTTTCCCTCTGTACTCTGTTTTCATAGCTTAGAAGTGCTCCTGGAGTGCAGGCTCTTTTTTGAAGTATGATTTGAGTTGTTGTTACATTGTTTATTGAGATGAGCAAGTAAGGAACTATGTGCATCCCCTTCTTCAGCCAGGAAGACTGACATATAGTGGTACATTTTTTTCAACTGAAGAGGAATGTGGCACCGAGATGCTTTTGGTGGGGGAGCCACCCATTGCTCGGAGGCTGGTATCCCCTCCTGGAGTGTGCCCCAGGGGCGCTGCTAAGTGTGATAGTGAGGTTTTGACCTACAGCCAAGGAGAGTTTGAATCAGCACTGCTGGCTGAGCACAAATTTTGTGACTGATTCTCCCTCATCCCCCTGAGCATCTGTTGTAGGCCATTCAGGAAATATCTTAATCTTCCAGAACAGCACAGCAGAGATAGTGATTATTTTTAACTGTAATCGCTGCTTTCTTTAAGATCTATTGCACTTGTGAACATGGGAACTGATCATCTCTGTCTCTGCTGTGCTGGGATCGCTGCAAATGAGACTTGCGTTCATCTCACTGACTCCCTTGGACTGGTCTTTGGGGTGGGATCACCTTGCTTGAGCTGGGATATCTGCAGAATGAAAGTTCACATCTGAACCAGTCACCCTTACAGTTAATGGGGATGGGTAGGCACAGGCAGAATGTAACTCACCTGGTCTCCGTTAGATCTTTCTTTTAGATGACTCGCTCCATAGTCACGCATTTGGTCAGAATCAGCCCCATCTGAGGACTTGGGCCAAATGTGGAAGGTCTCTGGGGACAGGACCTATCCTCTATCCATTTTACAATGCCTGACACTGTAAGGAACCCTTTTCTGTGCTGAGACCATCAGTTCTGACACAAACCTAGCCCAAAGGCTCAATATTTAACATGCTGCTGCTGCTATATAGTCAATAATAACATGCTATTTTTATCAACTTGCTTTCAGTTTGTTTTCCAAAGAGGGATTCCCAAGGCAGTAGCAAACTGACCACAGGTCAGGTCAGAGGCATTGTTGACCTCTGTTTGCAAGTGCCAACACTAAATCTTAAGTACCCATTACAAAAGAGATTATAGCATCATTTCAAACAGCCATGACTTAGTTTGAATGATGCTTTTATTTTTAAGCCTCTGTTTGTAATGAACATTCTCAGCCTGACAAATCTTTATTTTGTGGACTTGGTTACAGATTTTGAAGAATATTTTTCAGGAGAGGATTGCTCTGATGATCTACTTTACACATAATACTTGAACAATCGCTATCTGAAAGCTGTGTTGTTAAGATATCATTTTACTTCTGGTGGAAGCAAGGAAATGCTGATGGATTGTCTATAAGATGCATGAGCAGAGGAGGCAAATTAAACAGCAGGGGCTGGGTGAGTAATTATTTTGTGTGCTTACCAGAGGAAATTGATTATCAGACATTCCTGATCAATTCATTTTCCCTACATCTGCTTTTTCACAAGAACAAATATATTTCACTTTATTAAAATTTCATGGTCTAAGGGAGCTTTTAGTACTGTGAACCAATAATGCCAATAAACTTTTAGTATGAATAGTCTAGCCTAGCAGTCATGTGCAAAAACTTCAGATGTGTAACTAAAGCAGCTGGGAAAGCCAGGGCAAGCAGGAACAGCTAAATGAAAAGAAAGAAAGGTTTAATGAGTGGTAAACATATCCTTTGGCTCTTCCTTCTTGCATTACTCCTTGATTAGAGTTTTGTGGCTATATCTCTGTCTGGAACTGTCTCCTTGCTCTCAAAAATGTCATGCACACATAAGGTGAAGAAGAAATGCTCTGTCTAAAATGTCACAAGGATTTTTGAGACTGGCTTTGCAAAATTAACGACATCTATCCAATGCTGTTAGCAAAACTCTGGGCTTTGAAATTTGTAGCTTGGTGCCTGGACCCCACAGAATGTAGCAATACAACAGTGTGTCATTAGCCTAGATTTCTGTAGAGGGGACAGGAGACGCACACCCTGGGCAGTCAAGGATCATGAGTTCCTCCATTTACTCAGATGCCGTGGTTTGCCGGAGCTGCTATGCTAAGTGGGGGGACTGGATTTACCCAGTCTAGCTTTAGTACCCACTCAGAACATGCAAATTGGAAGGAAAATTACTACCTAGACAAAAAGCAGTGGCACTACTAAACAGTGTCTTGGATCTCCATGGACTGTTTTGGTTTGTTCACTGGTCAGTCAGCCTGGGCAGATACCTACCTTTGAGTGAGAGCTATGGAAGTCAATCCATTTCTCCTGTAGCGATAGATTTGGTGCGGCAGAGAATCAGGGCTGTGCCTGTGCATACTCCCCCTGCACTTAAGTTATGAATCCCTTTTGTGGCCAGAGACCCCACAGCTGCACAGATGAGACAGATGTTCAAGCAATAGTCCAAGCTGAAACAAGGGAACTAACTTCACTCCTTGACAACTTTCACACAAAGCATTTCATTATTTGGTGTAGCTCTCTGGGTGGGAATTTTGGACTGTTTTGATGATGTCTCCAGGTGGTGCCTACTGTACCTCAACCAATTTTTTATGTTTCAGAGCCACTTTTACATTTTGACATTTTGCTTAATACCCTGGATGGAGAATCTGGGCTCTCTGAGGTAGTTCTCCATGCAAAATTTATCAAATTCTACCTAGATAAGAAAATAAACAGTAAAAACTTCTTTCACAAATAGAGAAAGTGTCACAAAGGACAGGCTGCTGTTATTCTATACTGTTACACGTTTTTACTAAGACAGGAGATGTTTGTTTGTAGTTTAAGATAACAAAGAACTGTGGATTGTATATTTGCTGTAATGGTCATGTAGGAGCTGGATGTAAGAACTGCACTTTGGGGATTCTCACATAATCCAGATAGAGAAACTCTTGCAAGGCTGTGTGCAACTCGGGCTCCCATCACCATCCAGGCAGCAACCAGACTCTGTTCAAGAGTTTTGATTCCCCACGGGTTCATTACCTTTTGCTAAAATTCCAGTAAAGCAGATTTCATTAAACATGAAGTTTTTATCAAACACTCTGTTGATGCAACTGTTAGATGATGGAAAGTAAATGAGACTTATTCATATCTGAACCCGTACAATCAAGTTCTACTGTAGCAAATTACCTAATCAAAGAGCCAGGTATGTCATACAGTATTTAGGAAAGTTTATCATGAGTTTGTGAGAGGCACTGCTTTGCTGTTGCAAATTCTTCTATATCAGCTCAGAATGCTCCTTGTAATATTGCATCCTCCTCCAGGAACTGCTTTCTTCTGCATCAGTCTCAAAAGCAGAAATGTTTTTTTTTTCACCAGCTGTAGACTAGTTGGGCAAGAGGGAATAGCAGCAAGGATGAAAGTGATGTCCTTGAATCCTTGAATATACAAATAATTTAGATCCAATCTGTTTACAGAGGTTAGATATCAGTACATTATTCAAGTCCCATTAGACTGTATCATCAAGGGTGAAATGGTATTTAGATAGACCCTGCAAACACAAATTTCCATTTTCTTTTCTTAATGCAGTTAACCTAACACATTTCGCCATACAGTGCAGTCTAAAGGAGCACAAAGGGAATGTAATTGAAAGCAAAATCCCTGTTTCTTGATCAATCTTGCAGACAAAGTTGCTGTTTGCACCATTACAACTGTATTAATAGGTCATGACTCCTCTGAATTTCCAGGTTAAAATTGCAACATTAAACCAAAAGAAAATTCTTTTCACCATGCATTATGAAGGACAGAACGCAAATCAAAGACTTAATTTGAGGGCTCCTTGTTGACTGGAATATTGACTCAATGTGATCATTACTTGGAATTACTCTTAACAGAATTTAGACACGTAAAATATAGACTTCTGTGTAGGAGTTGGTAGTTACCCTGGGCTCCCTGGCTGGCTGTCGGAAACTCAGCCAAGGAATTTTCAGAGAAGTTAAAATGTTTTTCATCTCATCTTAAAAACATCTGCAATCATGAGTTGAAGATGTTTGTGTCTCTCCATGAACTGACGAAAACAGCTTGGCAGACTCACTCACTTGTAGACTGCAGAAGTATAATGTTAACTTAGGTAGAGCCTACATTACTCATTTATAAAAGGGAAGCTGTAGAAGCACTTGAAGATCTTGGCTGAATCTGTGAGTACTGAGCTGGCTGCTTTTCTCATTGGCCTGGATCTGAAGAGAGAGGTCACACAACCATGAATCCATAAAAATCCCAAAGAAACCCCTGGAAGTGAGAGCAGGAGCAAATCCCTATCTCAGGCACATCTTATAAAACCTTGCTTTTGCCTTATGGTGTAGGACTATGAGGAGGGGAAATGTCATGCAAATTTTCAGGCTGATAAAAACAGCATATCTGTAAAAAACTGTAGAAGGGATTGGAAAACCTCTGAACCTTTGTTCAGATGGGAGATAGGGACTAGCCTGACCTTCTGGAAACAATTGCTTGCAAGAACTGATGAGCTGTACTCATTTACATGGCAGACCTTGGTCAGCAAGTCCCCTTTGCTCAATTGTAACTTCTGTTGGAGTACATAACTGTATTATAATGTTACAGCTACATAAAGTCCTTACAAAGAGCAAATCAAAACTTCCCTTCCTCTCCACAATCACTCCTGCAGCCAAAACTAAAGGTATTTTGCACTAAACTTGAAATCTATGACTTTAAATCCATCTTGCTCCAGCAGATAGGCTCACTTAAAAAACGATGGTTCAGCCAATGTCCAGCCTGTTAATTTGCTGAAGAGATTATTGAATCCTGCCAAAATGCAGAAAGAAAAACAAGAGCTGGGCTTTTCCATCACCACTAATAAAAAAGTGAAAGTGATGAGACAAACTCTGTGTACGGGAAATTAAATCTCTGGGACAAAACAAGCTGGTAAGCTAGAAAGGGAGCCAAGCAACCAGGACACAGTGACACTGCAATCATAAAATATCCAGTTTTTGGCTGCCAGGTTCTTAATAAATGCTCCCTTTGCTCCAATGTTTTGCTCTCCACCTTCTGTCTATTCATTTTCTTACCCTGTAATAAAGCTTCCCAATTCATTTCTGCTTTTCAGTTCTCAGAGTTACTCCGTGTTGCACTGTGCTATTCATAGCTGACAAAATCTCCAACAAACTACTGTGTAAATTTAGGAATAGCAACAACTTCTTCTTCCTAGTGTTTTCCCAGGATTCAGCACAAAGACACTTTGGTCTGTGACATAGTTTCTAGGTCTTTCTACAAAAAGGACCTGTCTTTTCTCACTGTCAGCCTAATTTATTGTAAGATCTTGACTCTAACAAAGTAAGAACTTTGTTGGTAGCTAACAAAGGTTGGTAGCTAACATTAAAAATTTAGAAAGAAACTACCATTAATGAGAAATAAAGCCATCTTAATCATGAACACTTAATCAGTGTTCAGTTTAGAGTTATTGGTCCAGTATTTGCTGTCCCTCCTTGAAGGTCACTTTCAGGAAGAGGAAGGAGAGCCTTTCAAGCTTCATTTCATGAAAACTGGCTTAACATTGGCAAGGAGATTCTGAGATAAAAGGAATTCTTCCAAAGCAGAACGGGGCAGCAGTCCTTCCATTAATGTGATTTCTACAAAATCCTGTACTACACAACATGCAGATACGTAATCATGGATCAAAACCTTCCAGGATGACTGCACATCGACCAAAACTCATCTTCTGAGCATCCAACTAGCATAGCAAGGACTGTGACTGCCACAAGACACTATATCTAAAAAACAAACATTCACAAATAGGTTGGAGACTGGTTGCTGCTGAATGCTCATTGTTATATTTATTTTTAATTATAGAGCTTGTAATGGTGAAATGTTTATGAGGCTCCCAGCTTTTACTGACTGTCAAAGGGAACAACAGAGCTTACTCCATGCCACTGGAAAAACTGGCACGGTATAAACCCATCAAGTGGAAACAAGGAATTAAACACCAGTGGTTTGCCAGGGCTTTGGTGACAGCCTTCTCCTCCCCTCTTTCATTACCATGCTAACAGCTGATAGATGCACAAGAAAAAAGCAAAAGAAAAGAATCCCTTCAGCAGGAGACAAAAATGAATCACTTCAGAATAAACATAATTCCTCATCCATGAAGGGCAATTAAACTTATTTTACTAGTGAAAAGGGGAGCTTAATAAAGTTATGAGTGTTTTAAAACTCATAAAAGCAATTTTTATATTCCCCCTTCACGGATGAGCTCTTGCAAGTCACAAGTTTTTGAGCTCATTATCAGCTGCCATTCAGGGAGCATCAGGCTGTTAAAATGCTTTGTCAAGTCTCTTGGTTTCCAAGCTTTTCACCATTAATTCAAGAGTGCTTTTTTTTTTCCCTTCCATCCAAGGAATTCAAACCCAATAACAATTATGATTAAAACAAGAAAAAGAAATGCATTCAGATGTCCATCTCTCTCATGCCAGCTCTGTAAAATGATCAGCCAAATAATTGGTAGATTTTCTGGTTTTTGCTTCCCCCCAAAGTTGCTGCTGAAAAATAGACTGGAGAAAATATGTTACTTAGGCTCTGAACACATGATGGGAGAAGTAAGGCTCAAGGCAATGCAATGGATCAAGTCCTAAAACATAAAAGTAATAAGCAAATAAGCAGGTTAAGGATAGGGATTTGAAAGCCTGGAAGGTATAACTCTGGTTCATCCACAAGCATAATTGTCACCGTCAGAGCAGATCCATATCACTTGGAATGTCTGCATCATGTCTGGTGTTTTCTGCAATGTTTGGATTTTTTTTCCCCTAGTCTGTATAACTGGCTTGCCCCAGATTGACTCATTTTAGTGGTTCTGGACTAAAACTGATTTGGATTTACAGACTGAAATTCCCTTCTTTTTCAGTGATTACACAATTGCACATAAAATAGGGGAGAGAAGTGAGATGGGATGAGAGTTCTTCATGAATTTCTGGTTCCTAGGAGCTCACATACAATAGAAATGAACTTGTTTTGTGACATGTTGCATTGACAATTCTCGCATCTGCAAAAGCGTCAGGAAGTTAATGCAATTCCAATGATAACAGTGAGTGAAAGCTGTATGCAAAAGTCCTGTCTTTTAACAGCAGCTATCTCGTACCTAGCAATATAAAATAAATAGTGAGCTGAGATGCAGTGCTTCAGTTACATCTCCCCTTTCAGTAGTGAACCTCACAAAAGATACCATCTCAGATGAAGTTTCAGACACCTAAACCAAGAGCATGAAATAGCCACACCCCAGGTGATGTTTCCAGAGGGGTCAGCATAAAAGAAGTTGCAAGAAAACTGACAGAAACTCAGCTTTTGTCCAGGCATCTCCCTAAGTGTCCACCTCTTAAAAGCCAGCTGCTTTGTTCCTGTGCTTAAAATGTTGAAGCTTTCAGATGTTATTTTTTTAACACAACAACATGGCAGGAAAAACCACACTGCCTACAAAATGTTCTCCTGACCTTTTGTTCAATTCCACTCTCCTGCACATTTCAGTGCATCATTTTAAAAGCACTGTAATGAAAGGGCAATTAGGCTTCTGTAGTGGTAGTGGTACAGTTATCTACAGTTGCTTCTGGAGGCTAATTCAGCAGCGTTACTGCTGGATGATCATGGAATCATTGAATCATTTCAGTTAGAAAAGACCTATAAGATCATTGAGTCCAACAATTAATCTAACACTGCCAAGCCCACCACTAAACCATGTCTTTTAAATACCTCCAGGGATGGCGATGCCACCACTTCCCTGGACAGCTTGTTTCAATACTTAACAACCCTGCCGTTGAATAAATTTTTCCTGATGTCCAATCTAAACCTGCCCTGAAGCAACTTGAGGCCTTTTCCTCTTGTCCTATCACTTGTTACTTGGGAGAAGAGACCAACCCCCACCTCCCCACAACCTCCTTTCAGGTAGTTGTAGAGAGTCAGAAGGTCTCCCCTGAGCCGCCTTTTCTCCAGGCTGAATTACCCCAGTTCCCTCAGTCACTCCTCACGAGACTTGTTCCCTTCACCAGCTTCCTTGCCTTTCTTTGGACAGAATATACCATCAGATTTCTTCTCTGAATATCCTCATCAGAACCCTCCAGGACATTCCTGCACGTGCATATTTTAGGAAGCAACTCCTCTTTGAACCCTCTGGTGTCAGGATTATGGGTATCCCATTTGTTCTGTGGGACAATTATTCTGTGTGCCTGTGTATTGCTTATTAAGCCAGAGGCCATTCCAACAAAACTACGGGAGAAATTCCCGATGTTAATCTTGTTTTAAATCTAGCACGGGAAACAATTTTTGAAACAGGGTGGAAAAAAAAGGTAAAAAAGTTATCAGTTATACAGCCCTAGCTCTGCTGTAAGAATAAAGTTACATCCAAGCCTAACCACACCAATAACCTCTGTGAGATCCACAGGCCAAGGAGGAATCAAAGCTCAATATTCATTCCCCTACTTGGTCACTGCAGAGTAATACATGGATCAGCATGTTAGCAGAATAAACTTCTGAAAATAGTACTCATTTTTCCCACTTGCAATGGTGATGTTTTTAATAAATGTCCCCTTCAGACACAAATTCAATAAGCCTTTGGTATTCTGTGTGGTGCCCAAATATAATATCATTATGTGATACACACCATTTTACTGTTTTCTAATATAACAGCTCTCCAATGTGAAATACTGTTAATGATCAGCATAAAATACCGATCATTTTAATACTGTTGTAAATCAAAATTTATTTTGTACCTGGGCTGCCATGAGGGTATGATTAATTTTTATAAAATGGGCAGGATTTGAGGAGCCATTTGATTGGTCAATATTAGCTCTAAGCCACAGGTATTAATCTTTATGACTAAAGAGGTCGAAATTCATTAGCCCCGTGCCCCTCCTTCATATCACATTGCTGTAAAATGGCAAAGAAAAAAAGTGCCAGTGGAAAAAAATGTTTTGTGTTCATTACTTGATTTATTTGTGCCCAGCAGAATACAAATATACTGTGGTGTTTGGGTTCACACTTGCTATTTGATGATCTTTAGAAGTCTGTTACAGCCACGGGTTGGCAGCCTTTGGACAATCCTGTGAAGGGTGTGCAGCTTGGAAGGGCTTGTGAGAGCCAGCATCCTGCAAAAGGTGCTGGCCCCTCGCGGCCGTCATTGCTCCTTTCCTGTGTCCAAGGCCAAGACTAAACAGCACAAAGCCACCTGCTGCTGCTTGGAGAGCCAAAATGAGAAAAACATGCATAAATTGAACAGAAGTCCCCAGTGTTATCGAGTCTCTGTCACTGTCTCCTCCATGGCCTGGGGCAATCCCCAGGGCAGCTTCTATTTAAATCAGAAGCAGTTAATTTTGCACAGTTTGTTCAATTTGTGCTTTTAGCCTTCCTCCCCAGTTCACATCAAAGCACCTCCTCCTGAAAGACATCATAGTTTGTGGCAGACAGGGCATTTCAGGTCTGCAGTGTTCAAATGCAGGTGCTGCTGCCCAGAGCATTCAACACCAGTGTGGCTGTTCTGGGAGGAAAAAAAGAGTCTGCTTCTTGCTTGCTTTTTGATTTTCTACCACCCTACCCAGGCAGGTCTGGATGCGAGCTGCCTGGTGCACTGCAATCAGAGTCCTGTGGACAACTCAGCCCATCACCAACATGGTGAGGCATCTGCTAATGCCAGCCACTGCATTTTTCAGAGGTGCTCATGGAGCTGAGAAGTATTTCATTTCTATCCCTCCCTTTGGGTAGGCACAGGGAACATCTCTGTGCCTCACTGGAGATATTTGCTTTTCTGCATAAAAATATCATCAAGAAACAAGAAGACTTGGTACCAAGTGTGGGCACCTCCAAAAGTTTAAACTTTGCAGCTAGGAAAATATCCACCAGATATCAGACTAGCGACAGGATCGTGGGTGAAGCAGCACCACAGGAATTCGTCCCCAAGAAAGTTGTGCTCACAACTGCAGCAGTGTACAGGCAGTGTACAGGCACTGAGCACTGCTTCAGAGCAGCAGCCATCAGGTGTCTCAGCAGCCCCACGGAGCTCATCTCTAAGTGATGGTGATGAGAACACACAGAAATGCTATGTCATAGCAGGAGTCCAGCCAGGACCTTTGTCACTCCTCTGTGCCACCTGCCTGGTAGTAAAACTGTAATAATTGTCTCCAGACAGTTAATGATGTGTTTATGTACCGGAGTTTCTAACAATCCGTAAGTGATTCTTATCATCTCTTCAAGCATCTTCCTTCAGCCATTTTAAATTGCTGTTCCCATGAGATCTATAAATGACTATTATTTATCAGCGAGCAATGTTAGTGAAGGAATCCAAGTAGAATCTGTCGCTTTATATTTGGGAATTAGGTGGCTTTATTATGGAAAATCTTGTGAAACTTTAATTACAAGTGAGAGTTACTTTTGATTGCACATGTTAAATATATATATATATCTTGTAAACGCTAAAATATTGGCTCCAAAGATGAGTCCAACAAAACAACAGAAAAAAATGTAGTGAAATATATTTGTTATTTTGTTTCCTTAAAGCAGTCTGGGAATGACTAGCGCAGAGCTAGGATTAGGACAATAGTAAACCCCGTTAGATTTTGCTCAAAGGACAGCTGAAAGACTTTTCCCCGCTCTAAACAACAAATTTAACTGAAGTTTTATCAAAGCTAGAAGGAGCACAAACACAAAACTTATTAAGCAAAGAGGACTCATTTCTCATCTGAGCAGTCAGAGATTTATCCTGTCTGTGAAGTAAATATCCTCTGCAGCAGATTTTAGCACCTTCCTGACCTAGTGGTCAGCAAGCACAGCCAAGCAGGTGAGAACTTGCTCATTGCTTCCCAGACACTCACTTCTTGTTTAGATAAGAAATGAGTCATCTGCAATTTTAACAGGAGGCGTTGCTGGCCTCATTGTGCAGGTTTTTTGACTTCAGAGGGTACCTCCCTGCCTCAGACTGTGTCTTCCAAGAGAGGATGTGCTGTTCTGTGTCTGGAGCAGCATCAAGCATGGCACAGCACTTTGATGCACCCACGGTTCTTCAGAGCGATTTGCTCTGGCTTAATTGGATTGCTGTTAAAAGAAAACAAACAAGTAAATAGCTATGCTGAAATAAAAGCAATTTACCTTGCAGACTACAATTTCAGAAACAGGAGAGCCTCTTCTTTCTGAGCAGAGCAGGATGGGACACATTTAACTTCTCAGATTCAAGGAGCAACCCCCTTAACTGGGAATCATAATCCCCAATACCACTTCCAAATGGCATCTCTTCTCCATTAACACAGATGGCTCAGTGCAGGCTGGGCAGACCTTTAAATGTTCTTGTTTGACTTGTGCCCTCCACATCCAGGGTTGATTCACAGTCTTTAGTGCCTTCGCATGGCCATCTGTTCTCCTGGCCGGCTGCCTGGGGACAACCTGCTCCTACCCTTGCTCTCGGACATATGGGTATCATTGCTGAGCAAGGCCAGGGAATTGAGAAACTCAGGGAAATTCTCCTCTGCGCTCCCCTCCACTCTCAGTCTCTGCTCTGGCAGAGAACAGGGGAAAGTAAGGCTGAAAAAATATAGACAGGGAGCCTGAGGGCTCCCAGGGTCCCTGGTTGCTCATGCTGCTCCCAGATGACTTGCAGACAGGCAGAGGGAACCCAAGGTAGGTGACCCCCTTGGAGCAGTTTACCCTGAGCTCCTTTGATAATCAACAGAGCATTCTGAGTTATCATCCATCTGACTTGCTTCAGGCTGTGTTCACATGAACACAGCCAACTCCAAAGGGAGCTGGGGAGGACTGGTTCCTGTTAGACACCCTGCCTGCAGATAATCTGCCCATTGGAGGGTAGAGCCCCTGCTACAGGCTTTACCCAGCAACAGCTCCCAAGGGATGCTTCAGGGAAAGACATTCGGCGGGGGGAGCAGAGCCCCAGGCCACCCACATTTTAAGGCTTGATTTGCATTTTTCAGAGACGGGTGCATGTCATTTTAAGGTCTGGATACCACAGCATCAAAAGCACAACTGCAGTTCTCCGGGGTGCAACTTGTGGAAAGATGATGTTCCCCAAACCCACCCTCCCTTTAACAGCAATTGCCAAAAAAAACCCCTCTCCCTGAGAGTTTCATTTGCTACAGGCTGGCAGAATGCAGAGGGTCGCTCTCACCACATGATACATGATGCACAGACAGGGAAAATGAGTTCCAGCCTTTTGTGCTTAGGATGATTAGAGCAATAGAGTTCTTTGAAGGGAGGAGGTATCCCTAGGGGGAGCAAGACCAAACCACAGGGAATTAAGTCAGTATTTCTTCCAGAAGATAGTCAATTTGTCACATATATATAATTCAAAAATTTTTGTGCCGTTCTGTTCCTTCAATAGTGCCTTCTAATGGTTTTCAGAAGGATTTATTTACAAAGGCTTGTTGTAACATTTTATTCATTTTATTTGAACATTTTATTACAAACAAAAGCTGAGAAAATACTTTGAAATATTGCTACCTCTTATTATGTTCATTAACTACTCGACTAGCGAGTGAAGTACTATTTTACAAAAAAGTGAAATCAAATTCTTGCTTCACAGTTTACTACAGATTTGGAAGATTCCTATACTCAAATTATGTTTTACAGCTGCAGAGTTTGAAGAACTGGCTTGAAATGAAGTGCCTAGTGTAGATTTATGAGTGAATAAATAGATTAAACAGGCCCAAATTATTAGAACCAGATTATATTAACTCAAGTGTTCAAATAGTATTCAAATATGAAACCGAGTACTGTTTAACTGAGCCTCCCTGTCTGAGCAATGCAGGGTGATAAATACAATCTCAGAGCAAATACAGTACCACTTTTTAAAAGAGCTTTAGGAGTGGTGCAAGGATACAGAGATTGGTCATTCTACCTTTTGCACCAGACAAAAAGAAGTGTAAGATACAAGGAAGAAAATAATTAGAAAATACTGATATAAAAACCTGATATATTGTGAAGAATTAATGGGATTTTTTTAAAAACATAAATGACGTCTTACGAATCTCTTAGGATTATTTGGAATGAGTAAATGAGCATGAAGATAAATAAGGTTTTGTCAGTGCAAAGCAGCTGGAGTTTCAAAGAACTTAAATGCCTCACCAGAGACTCTTAAGGAAACTAAGTTCTCATGGGATAAGAAGGAAGGTCCTACTCCAGATTAATTACTAAAAGCAATTAACTAGGAATTGCTTAATTAAATAAATTATAATTAATTAATTATTAATTAAGCAACAGGGTAGGAATGCATGGTTTGTTTTCACACTAGGGAGCAAGAAAAAGTGGAGTCCTACGTTAAGAAACTCTAATAAGGTCTGTGTTGTCTGTGTGTCCACAAATGAGCCAGGAAAAGGGGAAGATACTTAAGCAAATCACCACCTGACTGATGAGCTGTGAAGGAGTCTTGTGATATTCTGCAGCTTCAAGATAAAAAGACATCTTTCATTCATTTCAGACCCCTTTCCTAGCTCTCAACAGTAAGTATGTGGAAATCCCAGATGCCTTACCCTTTCTATCACTGGCACAGCCTGACAGCTGTGGTGTCTTCACTGAAGAAGTACTACGTGGCATGTGGGTGCATCCTGAAGCCATAGTAGATTTTTTTTAGAGCATCGTGTCCTTTAACACCAGACCACTGGCATGTGTGTGATGTGCATGCATATGGTGCCATCTGGTTTCTTTTCATGTCCTGTGCCAGAATGGTGACAGAGAATCATTGAATCATTGAATCATTTCAGTTGGAAAAGACCTTTAAGATCATTGAGTCCAACAATTAATCTAACACTGCCAAGCCCACCACTAAACCATGTCACTAAACACCACATCAACACGTCTTTTAAATACCTCCAGGAATGGCGATGCCACCACTTCCCTGGACAGCTTGTTTCAATACTTAACAACCCTGCCGTTGAATAAATTTTTCCTGATGTCCAATCTAAACCTGCCCTGAAGCAACTTGAGGCCTTTTCCTCTTGTCCTATCACTTGTTACTTGGGAGAAGAGACCAACCCCCACCTCCCCACAACCTCCTTTCAGGTAGTTGTAGAGAGTCAGAAGGTCTCCCCTGAGCCACCTTTTCTCCAGGCTGAATTACCCCAGTTCCCTCAGCCACTCCTCACAAGATTTGTTCTCTACACCCTTCACCAGCTTTGTCACCCTTCTCTGGACACGCTCCAGCATCCCAATGTCTTTCTTCCTGCTGACCACACTATTTCTTTTACAAGCCAGGCTCCTGTTGGCCTTCTTGGACACCTGGGCACGCTACTGGCTTATATTCAGCCAACTGTTGACCAAAGGTAGTGGGAAGGAGAAGCAGAGTAAAACATATGGGCTCATGAGTGAGATGCCTACATAGCCCAAAGCAGCCATACGACCATGGGCTTTGGGCACACACAGGAATCCAGTACATATAATTTGAACATCTGTCAGAGGCAATTTGCTAAACTTTAATTTTATCTCACAGAGCTCACGTAGCTCCACATATGAATACAGACTGACAGAGGCAGACAACACATCGCTAGTAAAAGAAGTCAAACTAGATGGAAAAGGTAAAGCAATGTCACTGTGGTGAAAGTGAAGTCCAATAAACCAAGACAGCAGTGATATGAATATATTGGAAAGAATGTTTGTGAAAGTCGATACTGTAAATCCTTTTAAATCTACCATACTTCTTGGCAAAATGGAAACCTGCCCTTTCTGTGGCTCACTCTCCTGGCACCACACAGAAATCCTCCTAGGCAAAAAATGGATGCTGAATATTTCTTGGCTTTTTTTGTTGTTGTTTTGTTTGCATTTACTCTTAAACAAAACACAAGTGTCTCCCCATGCTCCATCTGTAAGCAGTCAGTGTTCAGATTAGGAGCTGAAAATTGGACCACTTGACAGCACACACCATGTAAAGCCCAGACAGAGGAACTTTCATCCCACATGAAGGGAAGGAGGAGGCATCTTCAGTACAGTCCTTCCCCACCTCATGTTCAATCAATTCTCCCTCAGTGCTGAACCAGTTCCTTTTACTTTATTTCCTGTCTTTCTCTTCTGTAGGGTGAATCAGTCCCATCCCATATTTATGGCAGCCCTTACTTCATATTGATTATTTTTATCTCTCAGTATTCAGCAAGCAGCAGTACAATTCTCTGTTGAAGTTCAATGTGAAATCTAACTAGAGCAGCACTCTTGTGATAATTATTTTATGAATTAATTACAGGTAAGTGGCTGTGCATAGGAGCAATTTTAATTATCTGTATCATAAGTGAACTTCTGCAAACTGTCACAGACTTGAGCTTGTATAGTTCTCCCTTACCACTTGAGAACAAGCCCATTGAAGCTAACAGAACTCCTTGCACCAGAATTTGGCTCACAGGCTCTGTTGATTGAATGCAGTTTTTCTGTCTTAGGCTTGTGGCTCTTTCCCCCGAAGATCCTATTAGCAACTTTTTCTTCTCTTCTGTATTCTTCTTCAGTTGCTGTGTGATGCAGGTTTCAAGGTCAGGCAATATCACCATGGACCTTCATCCCAGCACCTACTCTTTGGGCAAAAAGCTCATCAAATTATTCGGGAAGGAGTGTAGAAGCATTTTTTTAGTATTGCTTGCTTGGTTTTGGGAGTCTGGCTGAGCCCTGATTAGTTATGTTGGTATCTCATGTCTCCTGCTCCACTCTGTTGTCTGAATCTTGTCTGAACCTTTCTAAGGACAGTATTAAGACTGAAGCCAAACAATCATGAAATAATATAGACGACAAATTCAGGGCTCACACACATCTCACACATGCTCAGTTGTATTTTCACATCTCACAAACCTTTACAGTTTGCGAAAGTCAAGAGCAGAACTTGATGTAACTAGTTCATCCCTGTGGGGAGAAGCTATTTCCCTGTAAATCTACCATGGCCAATGTTAAAGCCTGATCAGGCTCTCCCCTATAGGAGCTTCTCCAGCAGGAGCTGAGCCGAAGGTGGCTCCAGCCCTGCCTGCTCTTTCTGTGGTCTCACACCAAGCCTGGAAATGGTTTGCAGATATTTCTCGTTGCCTCAGGGGCTCACCATACCTGATCATCCCCTGTTTGCTCCCCACTTCTCTTGTCCTTCTTCAGACAGTGTTCTTCTGGGCAGGACTCCAGATGCACAGGGGCATTTAGATGCTTAATTTCATCATGGAGCAGGAAGATTTAGGCAGCATTTCAATTCTGGTTTGGAGGAACCTATCCTTCCCCCAGCTGGCTTGGCTGTAAGCATTTGTAGGGAAGACTTCTAAGTTCATTCAGTATAGACTGGAGCAGAATCTGCAAAGGCAGGTCAGGGTTTAGTAAGGCACTTGCAGGTACTCAGAAACTATCAGTATCTTGCACAACTAGTATGGAGTGTGTGTAGAGGTACTGAAAAATTTCTGCTGATCGGGTAGGTGCCATCGCAACACTTGGGAGATGGTTAAGACCATAGCTTAGCCCTGATCTGAGGGCTTAAGGGTCCCTTTGCTCTCCCCATCTGTCATGGTGATGTCTGCACACATTCTGTGTAGCCCCCTAAGATCAGCTCCAGAAGGAAAACTAGTTTTTCAAAGAGAAGATGGTTTGTCTGGGATGAAGAAAAGATCAAAGAATAATTAACTTCATTCATAGAGAATGAACTATAGCTCAAGTAAGCAAGAAACTAGGAAAATAAGAGAGATATCTGACTGCAGAATTCAGATCTGGAGAGATGAAGAACTCTGTGCAGTGATACTGAGAGGTCTTGCAGCATTTCAGTAACAAAGGTGAGACAGAGTGAAAATATAAACACTTTCCTACAAAACTGGTTACAAAACAGTCAAGGAACACTAGAGAAATGTATAATCTCTGCTAAGTGCTGTCTCAGTTGTGTTGGGTTTGCGGTTTTTTGTGTGTGGGGGGGTTTTGTTTGTTTGTTTTTTTGGTTGTTGTTTTGTTTGTTTGCTTTTTTCTTATGTCAAAATCAATATAAATTATGAGGAATAGAAGTTGTTGCCCCAAAAAGTAACTTCAATAACATCTTGATTACAGTGCTGGGAAGCACTGCATGCTAATTGCTCTTCAGCCTTTATTCAAGAAGTTCTGAGTATTTAAAACACTAGTGGAAGTTAGGAGAGCTGTAGCTTCTAAACAACTCCAAAAATCAATCTTTACATGATTCCATCTTTTGGCCGTCATAAAACTTTTATATAAAATACCTGAACATCCTCAGGGCAAGTAGCGAGTGTCCTTCTCTTTATAGAAGAAAGACAGTATTTTTAAACTGTGGTTCTCCCAGACCCCCTGAGCAGAGCTAAGTAAGAAAACCTGGATTTGTAAAATGGATGGGAAAGGGTTAAAACAGAGCAAAGGCTGAAAGCTGTCCCTGTTGAGGTGTATCTCAAAGTTCCATTGATTCCATGGGAGCAGAACAGCACATCTGATTTGGAGAGGATGAGTTTAATTTTATAACAGGACTAAGGCAGCAGCTCTGAAGGAGGATCATTCAGCCGTAACTCCTTTCAGCTTTCTGACAGTCTTTTGCAGACCTCATCTTTGATGTTGAAATGGCTAAAAGAGGGTCAAAAATCCAGCTGAGTTTATGTCCCAGCCTCACTGGGGAGATGAACCTTCATTTCCAACGGCAAATCTGGGAGCTGTATTAGTCAAGAGGAGTCTCTGAGAGCAGGGCTTTTTCCATCTGTTTTGCAGGATGTGTGTCAATGGATTCCCTTACCTGGAATGTCTACTGAGGGGAAAGTCTCCTAGAGGTACCAAGCTGACATTTTGCATGAGCGCTCACAATCTTACCATCTTGTCAAGTCTCAGGTTTGGGGGAAATTAATGCCACAACTGGGCTAAACACCCAGAAACACTCAAACATGTCAACCTTGCTTCGCAGGCCTCTGACATTTAAACAAGTTGGGTGTTTAGCTCTTCTGAATATCAAGCAACAAGGCTAAAATTCATCTGTAGTGTAGGCATCCATATTTGAGCAAGTGAATGCAGGCCACAGAGGGCAGGGAAAAAGCTGAGCAGCCTGAGCTGGAGATCATGAATAGAGGTGATAAATCATGTCTCAAAAGTGCCTACGGTCCCTCCAGTGATCATGAATAGTGATTAGCTTGGCTCATAAGCTAGGTGAGATGAATCACAGTGCTAGTTAGCTAGAAAAATGTATGATGTATGAAAAATAAAAAGGCTTTAATGCTTCACTGTTTTGGTCCTAAGATACAAATTCCCAGACTGTCTCCTGTAGTTTTTGTAGACTCAGAACAACCACTGAGCGTAGTAAGGAAGCAGTTCTGCCCTCACCCTCTAAAGATCTGAACTGCTCTACAAATACTGATGAATGGTGGCCTCCTGAAGAAGCTGAGACAGAAATTCTCAACCCTTTCAAAAGTCAGTTTTACTGCTGTCCTTCCAAGGGTTCCTCTCTAAGACCAGGTCCTGACTACAGCAGCTCTCATTGGGAAGTTACTAAAACCACTGAAAGAGAATACTTTCTGGGGGTCATCCTGGGACAAAGGCACAACTTCTAGTCCATTTAGCTCAGCTGCTTAGAGATAGACAAAGTGGCACATGTCTCTTCCATCTCCTTATGCTCTCAGGTTTGAGTGGCTTCTGTATCTCAGCTTGGATCATGCCTTTCTTCAGAGCAGAACTGTTGGATTCTGGTTAGTGTCCCAACATGACCTTAGGGAAACTGTCTATCCATTTATGTCTATAAAATAGACTGTAAAATTGAATTCTGCAGGGACTAATCAGTATGATCTGGGGTATCAGGGAAGGCAGCATGTGTCTCAAATGTGGGTCTTTTACTTTCCTTTTCCAAGATTTTACACCCTCTTAAGTAAAAACACGTTAGACACCACCAGAGCTTCTTTACAGAGTTGTAAACTGTAATGTTTTTCCAAGGTGCCAGTTTCCATTCTGTTATTTCACCTTTCCCTCAACACAGGTGAGCTCTGGGGACTGAAGAATCAATTCTCATCTACAAAGATGTTAAAGCAGCTAATAAGATTTATAGGGTTACCTTCATCTCCAGATAAAGCTGGACAACTTTTATTCACTGATCTGTATGTTAAAAATGTATAGCCTTCCTTTAAAAAAAGAAAAAGAAAGGTTAAAGTTCATTCTTGACCCATTACCTACCAACTTTTGCAAACATAAAGGAGTTGAATGTGGGATGTGACTGGTGACAGAACTGATTTTTTAACTGTTTTAACATATTTTATGGAAAGGGCACCAGAAGTTACAACTATTGAGTCTTTTCCATCTGTGGTGGTCAGTTTTTTCTGCCTACTTTGTAGCACCAATGCACCTCGTGTCTCTGTCCTTCTCAGTCCCAGTTTTATTCTCTTTTCCTTGTCTTGTCTTCTACCTCCCAGTGCTCATCTCTTTGTCCAAGCATTTTTTCTAACTTTCTTCCCTTATCTCTACCTAACTTAATTCCCTCTTTCCCCAGACTCTCCACCTAACCCAGAAATTCCCCTCCCCACATGCATACTACAGGTGTACTGGGAGCAAAGAAAAGAAAACCAAGGGAAGCACAGGAGAGACAGGAACATTTTTGCTTCCATGCCTGCCCCCCCGACAGTGGGGGGATGAAATGTCTTGTAAGAACATTTGAGTCTGCCCTGGATCTGCAAAGAGCAAATTCAGTCACTGTCATGCAAGTGCAGTTCAGTAGTAAGAGCTGAAAGGATGGAGAACCATCAGTGAAAACTGGAGACTGAAAGATGTTTGCTGTCAAGCTTTCAGAAATCTCTGTTGATCTAGAAAAAAGGATGATTTGCAAAAACTTCAGCTCAATATATTTTCTAGGTGTTGACACAGTTATCCTTGGCATAAGGTAGCTCTTCTGCCATAGTTTCAAATGAGGGAAGAGGTACTAAAGCTGCTAAGAAAAGTCTCAAGTATTACCTGGCATGAGCAGTGCAGCACATTTTTCTCTATCCTCCCCTCAAAACAGCTGTGATGCCTCTGCTGAGAGTTTCTGTGGAAGCTCAGCCTGAAGCAGACACACGGTGATGAGTTTTATTCGTATAATGGATGTTTGGCAAAATTATAAACTGAAAGCGGGTCATTAAGTGGGAACCTTAGTAATCATGCCCCAAGCGTGATGCATGCAAGTATCTGCTTTTTGCATGTGTGTGTCTGTTCACAAGACAAGAAGCATAAAGGTTGCTTTCCATCAAGTAAGTTGTTGTAATACCTTGACTGAGCCCCTAAATCAAAAGGTCAGGGAAAAGTCAAAGCACACAAAACCCATCTTGCTCTATAGGTCTCAAAGTTGGCTGAATAAGAATTGCTTCGAGGGTTAGTTCAAGTGAGCATCCTGCTCCATCTAGGATATGCAAGCCCTTGATGATAGGATTCAGCAAAGAGAGAGTGAGAAGCAGTGGAAACAGTCTCATCCTGTAAACATTTGTTCAGAAAAGCAGTTCCACTGAGCAGCTATGCTAATAAAAAATGAGACAGCAATAGCAGCCACCACCAGGGCTTTAATGCTCTGCTTAAGATACACCTTTGCTCCTGCACAAAATCCCCAAAGCTTCATGCCACCCTATTTCCTGGGAAAGGAACTGGTTTAAAGGCGGGTTTTGTTTCCAAAGGACACAAAACGTGATACAGGCTCTACTTCAGAAAACCTATGTGATTTCATAAAAAGAGGGTTAGGCTTCACTAGCTTGTTAGAACACATTGAGTTTTACTGTCAGTGTAAAAGCCTTCTGTAATGAAACTGATGACTACACTGGGTAGGATATTCATAAAGCTTTTAACCCAATTCCTTGGTTTCCAATTAAAATAACAGCTAAAAGGCAGAGTTATAGAGACATGAGGTATTAGTGCAGTGCTTAAAATTAGGCTAATTCTAGAAACCATCTCTTTATAAAAAAAAAATTAATGACCATGAGAGATTCTGCAGAAGCCAGCTGTGGGATGTGAGCTTTGTTATTGTTTATGTTAACACTGGGTATAATGACACTGAAATCAAGGTTTTCTGGTTTGTAAATTACGCTAAAGACCAACAAATGATAATGGGCTTTGAAATTGGACTCTGAAGTAATATCAAATAGTGAATGTGATTAAATATAGATAAACAGAAAACAATCAGTCATGGAACAAGAAACCAAAAAAGCAATTGCGAAAATGGAAATTTACTGCTGCAAACTGCCGAGAAAAGAGATTTGTCAAAGAAAGAGAAAATGGATCAGAAGATGTCCTGAGTTCAGATAGAAGTTCTGCTAATGAATGCAAACAAGAATTTGTCTGTACTGCTGGGGAATATAATCATTTGTAAATCAAAAAGAGAGGTAGTACTGTGTTTCTGTCCAATGTATTAGTTAAAGGCTATCTACAGTAACTGTCATCTTGAAAGAATCTAATTTCTCTTAATAGGGAAAAATAGAGATGAAGCCTAATATTATACATCTCAAAGATTCAAATGATGAAGAAATTTAAGAAAACTGGACTTGTTCTTCTGTGCCTGTTGAAAAGGCCATATATGTCAACATTCTCACATTGAATAGGTAGCATTGCTTCTAAGAATAATGACACGCAGGTAGGTGTGAGAGAGAAGAAATATAGTCACCTCTAACAGCTTTTATCCAAATGCCCTCCATCCCATAACCTGCCCCTGCCATGCAGGGACAGCACTGTTCACTGGGGGCAGATGGCAGTGAAATATTCAGAAGGCATGTGCTGGGGAAAGTTCTTCTCTATGAGGTGTCCTTGGTACAGTCATAGAGATGCCAGAAATGTCCTGAGGACCCAACAACTACTGTTACACACCATTTACAAAGAGATGTGCTCTGCTCTAGAGAGCTTGCAGTGCCAATAAGGGAAACACAGCCAGGAAAAGCAAGATGTCTGTAGTGACTTAGGTGGGTGGGAGGTGTAGAAATAGCATCTCCACACACCACAGTTTTGTCAGTTGAAAAATACACCACTGTATTTCTGAGGTGTACGTCACACATGCAGCAAAGATTAGTTCTGTTCAAAGTTCTCCCATGGGCTTTTTCGGTAACCATGTTTCTTTTAATTTCCGACCGTCAATTTCCAGATCTGCTATGTGCCCTTTTATTGGTGCTGCTGTAAAGCTGAGCTCTCTATTGCATTTAATACATCCATCCTGTACCGCACAAGCTGTTCAGCATGAATGTATTGCTCTTCACTTGTCTCTCTCGTGTTCCCATGACACTATTGTTGACAGGTTTTGAACACGTCAGAGATGGAGAGGAGGGGAACAAGAAATGTATCAAACTAAAATCCCAGGCAGTGAGCTTTCTTGCTTCTGAAACCTCTTTTTGCTTTGTGTTTGATGAGAAAGTTCGTTTATTACCCTGGTTTTAAGTGAATTGCCTATTCTACCTTCAGGATCCTAATTGCTTTTCAGGTTGTGTATATCATTAATACTGTGTCTCTTCATTTTCTAGCCTAGGTAGTAATCGAGCATTCAGTCATTGTTATACTCGCCGTTCTGCCAACATTTATTAAAATGAAGCAATTAACTATTGTCTTAAATGGAGTTTAGAGGTAAGGCTCATTAGTTTTAGACCCATTACAATTAAGTGGGATGATAAATGTAAAATTATTTTATGGCAACTTTGTACAGAAACCTTGTTTGATTATGCAGTGTCAATGTTCACTTTGTGCTGAGCTTTTGCAGTCCATCTGGGCCCATTTTACAAAAATACAAATCATTACATGGACAGTTATAACTGGGAAATCTCCATCCGCTCATAGACTGTGTTTGACATTGGAGCTGTCCTGACTCACATCCAGTACAAGGCAGCACTGTCTGGTGACAGATCTGCCACCTTCTGAAAGCAGGCAGATCTTCCAGTTCCAGGAGTCATTTTCTTCTCTATATTGGCCCCTTGACATCTGCTTTTCCCTGTCACTGCTTACTTGTGCAACAGTTAAAAAAGGCCCATTAATTAACATAAGGAGGTTGTTATTCTTTCACTGCCTGGAGAGTCTCAGTAACACTGTGTTACTGTAAGTGCTGATCTCTCCAGGTTAGCTGGTTGTGATATTTGATGTCCTATTAGGAGGCCCATGAACTCTTCAGGCTGTGGTCCTCAAAGCATGTCAAAAAATATTATTCAGAATGAGCATCTGGCAAAACACTAAGGCTCTCCCATGTCTGGTAGACAAAAAGTGGGACCCTTCTGGACAAGACCTCCAAACCCAGATATCGAAAGCAAAGGTCTGTCACACAGAGTGTCCTGATTTCAGAAACTAATTCCCCCCTGAACTCAGTTCAGCTATGAACCTTTAAGATGAAGTGTTTTTCTGCTTAAGGTCCTTAATGCAGATCAACGTAACAATGTCGTTACATGTTCAAGAACAAGGCAAAGAGCTGAGGACTCCTGATGAGGTCCAGAGGGAGTACTCAGGGGCATAATGTTAAGGCACATGATTAAGTACCTTGCTGAATGAAGGCCTCAAGATCTAAATATACCCATCCAGGCTTCTCAGAGGCCTTGTACCACATCAATTCAGACCTGAAGATGATAGACCTGCTTCACTCCTTGAAAGATTCTCCTTTAACACATAACTTTCAGGCCAGTAGTTAAACATATTCCCAAGTTTGGCTTGGTCTTTCTCTACTGACACAAGGGGAAGGACTATTATTAACAGGTAAGATAGAAGAGTCTGAGGAAAAGTTAAACAATAATCATATTCACAAAAGATCTGCTTAGGGCATAACTCTAAACAATACAGCTTTCCTGTACTTCTGGCTAGCAGCTGAACAGAGCACTTTGAAGGTGTCTGCAGTTCTCAGAGATGAGCAATTCTTGTCCTGATATCCAAGTATACTCGCCCTTGCAGGACATTTCTTCTGTTGCATCTTTTGTGTCATTTGAGAGATAAATTGCATCACCATTTTGCTTATATTTGTTTTAGAAGATGGAGGGAAGCTATTAGAATAGCCAAGGATCTGGATCTGCCTGGCTCCACACATCGCTAGCTTCCTCCCCTACCTTTGCAAGAAGATAAAAGGGACATAGTTGGTAAATGGCTCTTTGAAACCTGCCAGGTTTTCCTCTTAGTTCATGACAGCTTTAAGAATCCCTGTGGTGGCTGCAGAAATGCTGCCATTGTTGTCCTTGCTCTGATCTGCTCATGCTTGTGAAACCACACTGCTAAAACCAAGGGTATTCTGGCTTCTACTTGCATGGAGGTCGTGATCAAATACCTGAAAAATGCCTAAGAAAAATTCTGAGTCACAAATGATCTTGCTCATCACAGAAATGCCACTGGCAGACAAGAAGGACTCTGTTCACTCACAAATCCTTCAGTGAGTCCCCAAGTTGGACAAGGGAGCTGTATCAGGTCCTCAGTGGATGTCCAAGCTGTGGATATGTGTTCTGGGGTATCAGGTGAGTCATATCAGCTTCTGGAGAGAAGGAATTGTTTGAATTCCCGGAAATAAATCTCATTTTGGAGTCTCTTCTAGATTCAGAGTTGCTTGTTAGCACAGCAGTGCAAAGACCCGCGTTTTCAGTTCATTAGCCAAAATGAAAAACAGGGCAGGGAGCCGTGGGAAAGAGGAAAGCATTTATCTCAGTTGAAAGTCAAAACCTTTGCAAATGGGAAAGTAACAAATAATTCATGTCACATTGGATAAAATCTTGTACTTGGTCCAAAACAAAATGCTTATGTGAGTTTTCTTAATGTTTGAATGTTTAGTAACAGCAGTCAAATGAAATTAAATCTGGCTTTGAATGAAGGCCTCTTCTTTTAAAAAATGCCAAAGCCAGAGGTGAGAAGGCAAGCCAGAAGCCTGCAAAGTGCCAAAAGCATCACAAGATCATTAAGCCTGGAAAGGACCCTGGTCCGTTCCTCATTTCAGGGCAGGGCCAGCTCAGATCTTCTTGCTTGAGTCCATGTTCAGTTGAGTTTTGAATGTCTCCAAGGATGGAGAATTTACTATGTGTCTAGGCAACAATTAAGCAAGATGGTTATGGGGTACTGATAGACAGACTTCTACAGGAGGGGAAGTCAGGAATGCAGACACATGATGCACAAGCCACCTGCCACTGCTCAGCAACAGGGTGACAGTCATACTGTTCAGCATCCAGAGTATTTAACAGTCTGGGCTGCTCTATAAATGAGTAATAGAAATGGCTTTTCCAGAGACTCCAAGAAAATCAGATTTCTAACCCAGCACACATCGAGTTAGTGAATAAGGCAGAACCTGTACTGTGGACAGGTCACATCACTGTAGCACCTGGACACCACACCAGCCAATGGTGCTGATTCTCAGCACACGAGTTTCACAAGGAGAGATGGTGCCTTTGGAATACTGCAGAAGGATCCACCAGTCTTTCACTAGATCTGCAGACAGAGCTTATAAAATGCCAAATGTGACCCACCGTGAGGTCAAAAAAGACAGTTCAGAGTTGTCCAGAAACTCACTTGACAGTCAAGTATTGGACATGATATAAAACTTATATTAACCCTTTGGTTTGTAAAAACCTCTGCCGGAGATCCCATCACCCTAACCGGTTTTCAGTGATAATTTTTTCTATAAATTCAAAAGCTTCAGTTTGGTCGGTGGTTTGTCCAATTTATAGTGATGTGTAATAAGAAATAAAATTTAAAATAACAATATAAACCCAAACACTTGCTGATTAAACAAAATACTTTTTGTATTTTGTACTTGTAAACAAGTACATTATTTCAAAATATTCTGTGTTAAGGGAATAAAACCAACCCGCAAACCACAAACAAATAACATTGAGCTTGTGTTTTCATCATAGTACCAGATTAAATTTCAAATCTGAGAATGCTTCTTGGGTCAGGAATTTTGATTTTCAGCTTGTTCTCATTTCCTGGGAGAGTTAGTGAGGTAGCAAAACAGACTCCAGAGAAGCTACAGATACTCCAAAAACCTGTAAGTAATATTCCAGGAAAGGTACTTTGCAATTTCATTTGGGTGGTACAGTTTCAATGTAATCAAGAAGCAAATTTGTGCCTTTCTGGGGAACTTGCACAGAATCAGTCACTGCCATTCTTCAGCATCAAATCCTCAGGAGCCAGCAGATTCATACTTTCGGCAAATAAATAAGGTCAACACTGAATTATCGGCTCCAGCAGTAAAATTCCAGGCAGCAAGCCCCATTCCTCATGTTTGGAAAGGGAATTTAAACAAATGAAATTCAAAGCATCTGACTTACAGTTCCACCCTGCAAATGACCTATAACTCCTGTAAATCACTCTCAATTGCCAGCTTACTGGAGAGTTTCTACTCACGATACACTCACAGTAATTTAAAAAATCTACTAGCTGCATATGTAGGAAGCCCAGGTCACCTGCCTTCACCCACGCATCCTGTGTTTACCCAGAGAATAATGGCAGCGGGTGCACTGATTTACCAGATAAGACATGACCCTGCTTCATATCTCGCTCAGAACAGAGTGCCTGTGATTAGGAGCTATCTGTGAAATGTTCAAAGTGAATTGAGACTTAACGGTCTCATCTGACTCCCTAATGGTCTATAATCCGTCCCCATGGGAGTTGAAATGAGTTGATGTGACGTAATTTGTAATTAGGCAGCTTGAATAGCAGAGAGCCTTCAGCTAGCTGGGTAAATCCTGCTTTCTCCAGGGAGTGTGTTTCAAACAGTGTAAGGAAAAACAACAACAACAAAAAAAAAGCAGCAGAGCAATCACAGGGCTTCCAACATAGTCAAGAAACAGCCATTATGCTGCTCATGGCTCCTTGTTTTCCTTTATCCTTGCTTGCTGCAAATAGCCTCTTTCCTAGGAGGTTCCCTATGCTCCATAATGTGGCTTATTTCCAGAAACAGTGGTATCAGTGATGTGAATCTCCCCGTTGTGGCTCTAAAGAAAAGGAAAGCAACATTACATTTGTTCAGATCCTCATTTCATGCCTATTTAGATCACCACTGACTTCAGCAATCCTGAAATAATTACAGTCCTGTTTGTAGCAGATTTAATCATTGGTTGTCACTCTATTTTAAATGTTGATATCACAATTTATTTATTTTATGATCTATGAATTTGTTTCTATAAATGGAAGACCCAAGTGCTTTCTCAGGATTAAAATAGCCTATTTCTTGTCTTCTTTCTCTTTAGTTTCCTGCTACAATTCAGAAAGAGATGGATCCTACATCTCCTGACTCTAAATCCTTGCTAGGATACTGGGGGGTCTGTGTCAGGGTCCCTGGGGATCTGAGCCTTGCTGTGGAGAGGACTGTTTCATAGTGCAAGTTCATTTTAAGTCACTCCATTGCATTTTCACTGTTCAGCCTCCAATGCAAGATTATCTTCACCCATCTGTTATTTATCCTACCGGTTATATGACCTGTGGATCATCCAGCTTTTCTTTTAAAATCTCAATCTGTTTATGTCCATTCACTACTTGCAGCTGATCTGTCAAAAAACAAATAATTGCCACCATGCAGTTTTACCTGAGTAGTAGTAAGATGCACAAGGTACAACAGAATGCCTTGTGCACACATCTATGTCTATGTGGGTTACTGTAACCTCAGCTGCCCTGAGTGTGTGATCTCTGTGTTACACAGGGACAGCAGAAGCTGGGAGAAGCACACAAGTAACTGCTGCAGCCCCTGAGGAGGTCCAGGTGGCCATGATGTCAGATTTTGCATGTGTGATGCTTCTTGAACAAACACATACCCATTAGTGTGAGCTGAAAATTGATACTAGAAATTTTCACAGATTTTTTTTCTTTTTCTCACTGACCTCCGTAATTTGCACTCACAATCAGCTAATACTGCCAGGGCATGAGCATACAACCTTGCAAACATACTCTTTGGCAATCAGTTGACTTAAGGTGCATTTTTGCCATCATTACTGAATTGCTGTACTTCTGTCTTTCTGGGTTGCAGAAGGGTTTTGACCATGCCTATTCCTGCTGAGACACGTGGTCAATGTTCTAGCGCTATGATGCAACCTTTGACCAAAAGGAAAATTTCCCCCCAGTAGTTCATTAGAACCAAAATCTCTAATCCAACTACAGCTATTGTACCTGGAACATGAATTAACACAAAACTGTACCCCGGACTCATGGTACACAGTGGTCTAACAAGTTGTTTGCATGAAGTCTCTTCTGGCTTTAAAGACATTTTTCCTGTCTCTTCTCATATTAAATAATTTCTCAAGAGGGAGACTGAAAATAAGATATTGCTGCTACTGATACACACTTTGCATCATATTGCATCTTTAAAGCTTTACTCAGGCCTGTGTACCATTATGTTGGGAGCTGTAAAAGCAGAAGGAAAGTCACTGTTGACCTCAGGGAAATCAGTTTTTAATACCATAAAACAAGTAGCTGTGAAAACTAGGGGCTGGCAATGTCTGGGAGCATGGTGTACAAACAGAAAGAAGAAGCTAATGGAAGTAGTTCAGCCAGGAGGGGAATATATGGAAAGTTAAATCCTTATTTTTTTCCATTCTAACTCTTCTCCACTGCAATCCCTTGTTTAGGCTGCTGTAAAAGCAGAATTAGTCTCAACTGGTTTGTTTCCAATCCCATGTAAGTTATAATAAATTTATTAGGTTTCAAATCCTTTGAATTCTTTAAATTCTTTGTCCTTGTAAAATTGTTGATATTACCTGGTGCTACAGCCATACTCTGGTCACATCTGGATATATTAGTGACTTACTGTTTGCAGAAGGCTACCCCTACCAGGTCTTGGAGAAAAGACTTCTACACAAAACTTAGCATGGTACTCACAGTTGTATTCCCTGTCACTCCCCTTTCATGTGTGTGTGCAAGTTCTTGCTACCTAAAGGACAAGTATTGATAGCCCTGGGGAAATCACCGTGGTGCTGGCATCAGCTTTGCCCTTCAGTGACAAAGGATTGATGGATAGAGAAGAAAAGATAGAAAGTGGTGGTAGGAGATATTACTCATGTTTCAGGTGGGCTCTAACTGCTGAACTCATGGGAATATCTTTATTGCACATGAGGCCAGGCATCCTCTTCCAGGTTTGGGAAGGAAGCAGGAGGCCAAGATAGGCTGCTGGCTTCTTCCAGGCTTGATTGTCTCCATCTCTCCAATCCTGCAATGAGAAATATTGTCCTAAATGGATGAAAACTGATAGTCTAAACAGGTTATAATGGGCCACCCTTGGAAAAGGACATGCTGCTGGCTCTGCCTGTTACGTGACACAAAAACAACAGATACATTTCTGTTCTGAGAAACCTTAGCTTGCTACTGACAGAAAAAGAGGATCCATGATTTCAGTCTCACAGCTGCAGGAGGATCCAAAGCAAGTGACTGTCCTCATGTTCCCAAAGCCTTTATTCGCAAAGATGTGCCTCAGCATGCTGATTGTTGCTCCTGGAAAGGAAAGGGACCTCACATGTACCCTTGCCCCTTTATTGCTTCTGTCTGTGTAGAGGCAGATGAGTTCTGGTAGCCATGCACAAAACCACATCTGAGTGGAAGAAAAATAGCATTTCCACAACAACAAACTAAAGGCAACTTCTTTCTTTTTTTTTTTATTTTTTTCCGTAGGCTGAATTTACAAACCATTACCCATCAGATCCAGAGTATTACCAGATCTGTCAAGAGAAAGGACACAGTGTAGGAGCATAATTCCACTGGGAAATGTAAAATGGCAACAAGTTGGTCCCTCTACAATATGTCCAATGCTTAATATAAAATGATGTACAACTAACCTGCAATGAGTTCTGTGCAAGAACTCTCGTCTGGGATGCTTGTTTGTCATTTTCTTGCTTGTTCAGAAAAATAGCTTCTTATTAAAAAAGTCTTTTTTTTTTTTCTTTCTTTTTTTTTTTTTTTCAGCACAGACTAATGAAGAAGCTGAGTGATTCAGCTGCTAATGTGATCACGGGGGGATATGTTTCATCATTTATGATGATTCTGTGGTGATTCTAAGTCTGTCGCAGTTACTTTCCATGCCGCACTCTCTAGAACATGTGAGTAACAAGTGGTTTCAGGTGCTTCTCTTCTGTGAAGGATGAAATGTTGACTCAGTGACCAGGTCTTCTGCTCTTCGATTTGCTCTCTGTCCTCGAATCTTTGTGTCCTTCTCTCTTCCATTTGCTTTCTCCTCACATGCTCAATCTCTTCCCAAAACTTCATTTTACATTCCAGCTTTGATTAATCTGTGCCGGTGCATGGCTAATGCACTCAGCAAGGCTCAGGGACACTGGAGGAATTTCCTGCAAGCAGTTGCTCTGTGCTCCTTCAGCTGTGATTTCAGCTCCCAGACTGAAACCCACACTAGCTAACTATGACAAAGTGGCTAACGATTGCAGCCGCCTCCATCTTTCCTTCTTCATGATCTTCTTGTCTTTTCTTCCTTCATTATCCCTTGTTTTCTTGCTCTGAATTGAGGTGTCTTGCTTACTGTTTATTTCCAGATCTTTTCTCCATTGCTAATCCTGCATTCCAAGCTATTGGCTGCTTTTATTTCTTTCATAGCTTCCTTTCCGGAAGTGGTCTACTCCCTCAGTACTCAAATACTTCTGAGGGAGAGAGCAGTGTTTGTATCAGTGCACTACCTAAGCTAACTTTAGAAGCCATTACCCATCACATCCAGCACATTACCAGGGCTGTACTCACCCGCTTCCCTAATAGCCTTATCACCTCCCTGGTTTCCTTCTCCTCTGAACAAATTGGGAATGCTGATGATAATGATGAATTCAAGTTTATATTTCCCCAGACTTTTTTTCAGGCTTGCTCTTCACCCAGCTTCAGCCTCTCCCTGAACACTCGTTGACAACTTCTTTGTCCATGCCTCTAGGTCTCTGTTCCCTCCCCATTCTCCCTGATACTTAACATTGTGTCTGATGTTATTTCTCAGTCTTTTACAACACTTTATGTCCTATAGTCTCCTACAATAATAACTCTCTTCTTACTCTCCTTGCATCCATGCTTTTTTCTTCTGCTTTTTTTATCTTTTTTTTTTCTCTATCAGTTCTGTTCTGTAAGTGGTGCCAACTCCATTCCTCTCTTCACAGTCTAAGAAATCATCCACATGTTCAGTCACGCAATCAGCTTTCTCTGCCACCTCTCCATCCTGTTTCTTGGCATCCTAGATGCATCATGGTCATCTCGATTCTCCATACACAAAAACTAAGCAGGATTGTGGCTAAGGAACAGCTATCCATGGGAGAGCTTTGGTGTTGAGCAGTTTTCTGTGCATTTTGCACTTCCATGTAAATTCAGATGAGTTATTGTAAATAAATATTGACGAAAAGGCATTTTATGGGTGACCCAAACATTTGTAAAAGTTAGGTCATAGGCAAGCACATCTTTACAATAGGGAAGAAGTTTTACAGCAGGAATTTTCCAGGGCCTGCTAGACACTATGTCCTATTAAGATGATCTGTTGTAAGCACTGTTCCTCCCTTAGGATACAGTAAAGAGTCATTCCTTATATATTATTTACAGTGAGCTCTAGCCTGGGTAAATATATATGGTAATGTCGAGTGTGTCATTTTGCACCTCGCTGTATTCACGTCATTTTACTTGCTGTGGTAATGCTCTTGTTTGCAGTGGGTGTTTCATCAGAATATCCTTCATCAGGGCTAGTATCATCTCTCAGACTGTAGTGCATACATTTTCTGAGGGATACAGAGAAAATTGAAATAGGAGAGTTGTTTGTTTTGGGGTTTTTTTGTTTTGTTTGTTTGTTTGTTTTCTGTGCATTATACAGGTACATTACTGATTTTTAAAGCATTTTTATTTGAAAATCAAGTATGGAGGAAATGGCAAATTCCCTCTGGACTTCCTGCCATTAGATTATTTTAATCATGCAGCAACTTCATCCTCATTTTGAATACAAAGGGCCTGATTTTCCTTAATGTTAAAGATCCCCAGGCACTTTCTAGCCTGAGCAAAGGAGTGCTACCAGGAGCATCCTTGCTTCCACCAAGCTGCCAGCTTTCATATGGCTGGGGAGAAGGGGACAGCTCTGGTGACCAGACATCCGCAATGGGCAATGCCAGACCAGATGCTGAACTTTAGCAGTTTTTCAGATGGAAGGTGAGGTTGGAAGCTCCTGCGACCACAACCCTTCAGAGGGGCTTGGGGTCCCTGTGGGTGGGAGCAGCCTGTGGTGACACCATGTGCTCAGCGATGGTGATTGGCTGCAGTGTGGGTTTGTCCACACAGGAGAAAGTGGCAGGAGGTTGAGCATCTGCTCTGGTCTTGCTGAGATGTGCAAATCATCTTCTCTACTGAGCTTTCTTAATACAACTCTCTCTGAGCTCGACAGTAACTGTACAACCTTCCCTCATCAGGGATGGTATGAAGAATTAATCGTTCCTCAGCCAATTTTTTTTTCTCCTCCAAAAACATACAGAAAAATATATTTGATGCCACTCTTGATTGCTGCACTCACAGAATGAGGTAGGAGAGCACGAACAGGCAGTGCAGCTACCCCACTGCACTCGCCCAGCCTCCAACTGTGCCTGGTCCAGAGAACCCCTAGGACTTGGGTGGCACCTTTGGCAACAGAAATGCTCTTCATAGTTTTTTCTCCCCTGAACTTGTAAAGTAACTTCTTTAAGTCTATGCAAACATTTGCAATATCTGTACCTCCAACAAAACTACCACAGCTTAATATGAATTGTGGAAAAAGTACCCACTCTTTTTTGTTAAGCCTGCCACCTCACATCATCACTTCATGAGCTTTAATTCCTGTATTATGAGGACTATGTGCAGTCATAACCTTGCCACTTCCACCGTGACCTTCACAACTTGTATCTCTGCTCAGTGATTCTACTCAGTCTAGTCACTTGTATGGAATTAATTTCATACCTCTGTTCACCTTTGTGACCTCTTCTGAGCATTCTCCAATTGTCTGTATCCTTTTCAAGAGGAGGGATTAAAATTGCAGGTGTTGCTTTAGATGTGGGATCATTTAATGGATTCATATAATGGCATGGTTATGTTTTCTGTTCTTTTATCTATTGTTCTGCCTTTTTTATTTTTCTTTCATTTTTTGATTGCCATTGAGCATCCAGCTAATAGTTGCATGAAAGTGACTTTTCTAGCCTCAGATATTTTTCTTGAGTGGTAATAACTAGCTCAGAGCCCATCATCATGCACGCCAAGTTTAGATTGTGCTTTTTTTGTTGTTGTTTTTTTTGACAAAGTGCATCACTTCACACTTAGGTGTAAAACTTCATCTGCCATTGTATCATGTAGTCAGATAATACTGTAATTCTTCTTCAATTCTTCACAGTTAACTTGCCTTTTACTACTCTGAATAATAAAATATAAACAAGCTTCCCCACCTTACTGATAAGACTCTTCCCCACATCCTTTATGGGTAATTTAAAAAGTGCATATGCTGGAACCATCTGTAGGACAGCACAGGAGACATACCCACACATTCCTGTCTTTTTATTCCTACCTTTCAGCTAGCTGCTCATCCATGCAAAGACCTTCTTCTTTGTATGTGAAAACAATTAACTTTTTAAAGAATTTCTGGTAAAACAGTTTCTCAAAAGCCTCTAGGAAGTGTAAGGAAATCTATCATCTGACTAGAGTCCCCTGTCCACAAACAACATTCCATCGAAATACCCTGATAGCCCTGTATAGCATGATCTTTTTTCTACAAAAAACCTTGATTTTTCCTAATATAACCCTGTTTTCATCCTCATGCCTGCTAGTTTCGTTCCACACTACAGCTTCTCCAGTTTACCCAGCATGAATCTCATCCTTCCCCAAAGCTAAAATTTCCCAATCCTTCTGTGACTGTCTTAAACTGGCATCATATTTAGACATCACATGGCCATCTACTTTTCTGGTATTAAGAAAGCTTGAAACAAAAGATCAGGTATTACCTAGTAGCTCACCTATTTTATATTTCAGTACCTTTAGATATATCATCTAGTTTATGCCTTTAGTAATACTTCAGTAGGTAAGTGGTCTTATTTGGCTTTATTTTTTTCTAGGAGCTCTTATTATGCCTTGATAATCTTTCAGCATTCCAAGCTTCTTACAAATTATACATTTGGAATGGGTATTCCAAAATTTAAACAAGAATGTTATTATTTAGTATGGGGTTTGATTTACATTCTGCTTGTGCCTTTAGTCTGATAAAACATACGATTTTTTTTTCTTTTGGCACAACCTCAGCTCTGCAAAAAATCTGTTGGTGTTTTTTTTTTTTTCCTAATAACTTTCTTTATCTTGTTCTCTAATCGTGCTGGCATTCCTTCTGTTTAAAAAAATACAATCTAATTATATAAATAATATGCATTTTATTTGTGTTGCATTTAAACAATTTAAATATTCTCTAAGCTGCATGCCAGCTTTTTTACCTTTTCAGATGAAACTAAAAGGTAAAAGAGTAAAACGCTGCAGGCAGACTGGGGATTGAATTCTCAGTCACTCAGACAGGGGATTGATTAACTAATTCTCTAAGAACAGTGACTTTACAAGGACTGTATAATCTAGGCAGGTTATACATTCACATTAACAGAACGCACTACTCTGTCAATTGAATTCAGATTTCTCTACAAGAAACTCATTGATATGAAACTGTTGAATGGTTCACCCCTCTGCCTTTGCAGCCTGTGCTCAAATCCCTGCTCCACCCCAGCCCTCCTGAGTAGAAGGTGATCCATTACAGCATGTAGGGGTTCTGCTCAAGTGAAATAGCAACAAGGGTGCCTTGCCTCTCTTGGGCTGTTGTGCAATGGACTGAAAAAACGGGTGTTACTCTGAAAAATAACTGGTGACAAATTCACCCATATGTCAGGTCTGTGACTTGATTAAGGAGAGCAAGAAAGTAACAGATGAACAGGTAAAGCAAACGATGGTGCAGATAACAGGTAATTTGTCCCTCAGATAGATCCAGATGGCACATCTGAAGCACCTGGAAGAAAATTCTGCATCCTCAATGCCAGAGAGCTTGAAATGGGGGAGCAGAAAGCAGAAATAGAGGTAAGCAGGTTGATATTGGTCTACCTGTTTTCCATGCAGCAGATGCTCTGTTTTCAGGACTCGACTGAGGCAGTGATGGAGTCCCAGGGTCTAATGCATTGTGATTTCTGATAATGTCATTTAGTTGATTAACTAAAGCACATTGATCAGAAAGCTGTAGTGACTTCAGGCTCCTTAACTTGAACAGGGACCAGGGAGACAGAGGTATGTATGAAACAGTTATGCCGGTTACACATTTGTAGCTTTCCTTATCTGCAGATCTTGCTTCAAATCCTAAATCTAAACCCATGGATTACATGCTTCTTTTCTTTGAAAAATAATGAAACATGTTATGTGGTTTAACAGATCCTGCTAGAAGCTGAATGTGTTATCTTGATGTCTCAGTAGTATCTTACAGCCTCAATAGCATCTCACAACTGAGTTAATTTATTATATAGATACACTTTTTTTTCCTTCAGAAAAAAGCTAATCTTGAGATCCCCCGGAGTGATGTTCTGGGGAGAACTAGACAAGAAATGATATTATGTGAACTTAGAACTTTCATCAGTTTATTGGTTCATTTAGTAATTTTTTTTTTTGCATGGTGAAATTCATGTATTAGAAATGAGGAGTGTGTATAGCTAAACACTGCTGAACCACAGAATACTGACCATCTCCTAAAATAGTTATGCCATACTATGATAAAAAGCACTTCATAACAAGTTAATTATCATTTAAAAAAATACAGCTTTTGCTTAGTAAATCTTTGGAAGGTGTGGAAGCTCTGCAGGTAATAGCTCAGATAAACTAATGAACAACAGGATAGCTGTACTGTATTATCTCATTGTATATACACGGGCTGTTTAGCAGGCCTATAGAATAAAATCTTATTATCTAGTATACAGCCTTTATAATCAGGCTAAATCTAAAGTTTCCACTGGTGCAGGGTCACACTGTGATGAGGACTCTTGAATATATAACCTGTGTAACAATGGAGCAGCAGGAATTAGTAACATTATAAAGTCAGTTATGAAGTACTTATCTTAAACCTTCTTTGAAGTCAGAAGGATTTTTAATACAGCAGTCCCTCGAGTTCCTTTCAGTCCTTTCAAGACTTACTACTTTCTTCTTAAAGCTGCTGCTGACAGTTGGGTCAGGTAGCCCTACTTCTTACATATCAAAGACAAAAGGCTTTCATTTAGCTGTTCATAGGGAGTTTATACAGGGAGTCTCAACTGTCTTTAAGCATGTGTGCAGAAGCAGTGTTTCTCATCTGCTGCTGTTGCTGAAGTTCTTCTGAATAAAGCACTTGTAGGCCATAAATTTGCACCATCGGGTTTTGTTGTCTTCTCTTTCAGTCAACTCAATAACACTTCTCCTCTAGTGGAGAAGCTAAGGGACTAAACTTTGAATTTCCAAAAATCTAGAACTGAAAACAGTGAGTTGAACTTCTTCACAGTAGCAAGAATGACTTAATTAATCTAAACTGCAAAGGGATGAGCCCTATTGACTCCCAAGATGCCATAGCATGAACATTCGGACTGCAGCTACATGTCTGTTCAATTGCAAAGAGCTAAGGTGGCCTCAATGTAAATGGAGAAGCAGGGGCTTCAGCTGCCACATGGTCAAGGGTCCGTATTTTCTTCTAGGCAATGCTGAACAAATGTACAGCTTGTATATTTTGCAATAGATGCAATATGTTCAACACACATCAGAGTCTATATGCCTGTGCTGTAGTACAACTGATGTGTAACACATCAGACTATCTGAATGTTTTGGACATACCTGTTTTTCTCCACTGAAGATGCATTTCCTGAAGAGGAAAGAAAGATGATGACAGACACCAAATTAGAAAGCTACTGCCCCACTTACTGAGTTTGTTCCTTATAGTTCTTAAACCATATTTTACACTGCATTAATTTGAAAAGGCTTAAAAATGAAAGCTACAAAAATCATTTTAGTGTTAGAGAAAGATGTCCTAAACCAGAACACTTAAGTTCACCCATCCAGCTAATGGAAGAGATTAGAATCAACTCAGATTGTTGTTGTGGGAGTACTGATGTGCAGTACATCAGTTCTTCTGAAAGGGCTCTTTAACCCAGAAAGAGATAAAAAGAACCAGTGTCTGGAAGTGAAAACAAAGCTAAATTTGAAAGAAGGACATGTTCTGTATTAGCGTGATGATGTAACTGCTGGAAAAAATTCTCAAAGGAAATGACAAATTTTCCATTTGTTTGTCCTTAAAGCCAGCACAGCTTTCAGGAATAAATGTGATAATCAAACAGAAATATCTGGGCTAAACAACTTTATCTGTTTGTGAAGTGGAATAGTGAGGGACACCAAAGAGGTCAAAATAAGGGATCTAATGATCCATTTCATATTTGAAGTCCTCTGAGTTTGTGAAGCTGATTTTGTACCTGGTTTCAGTAGGGCTGTAGGGAGGTATGAGTTAGCCCAGCTGTGTGATCAGGCTTTATTATTTATTTGTAATTAGGCAGATGGTCATTGTCACTTCATGTAATACTCAGCAGCCTATTTCATTTTTAGGAAACGGTGCATTACCTGGCAGGGACAGCATGTTTTCAGTGCAGTTGGTTTTGACCACGTAATGAGATGTCCCTGAGCAGGAGTTTCAGTTTAAGCTCTCAAAAGAAAAGGGTACCAGAGAAGAATTTCATCCCAGTTTGAACTGAGATTACTTGAGCCCACTTCCAATATGATTTCTTTCTTTTTCTAAAGAACATAAATCCGCTAAGATTAGGGATGTCTTCTGCATTAAGTCAGTGATACCATCAACACAACTTTGCCAAGACTTTGTCTTCATCTCCATTTACTTTAACAAGATGCCACACTGAAATAAGATGCATCTTGGAAATGTAGGATTTTACTATTTAACCCTTTGAATATTGTCAATTCCTCAAAAAGCAACTTCTCATTTTCTGAGAGAAAAAGGAGTATCTCCCGGAAATCAAACAACTTGAGAGGAGATAAAGAGTACCATTTTTTGCATTTTTTGCATTTTTAGTCCTAGTAGAAAATCAAAGTGGAATTCTTATGAGCTGTGCTCAGATCCTCTAAGACATTTAACAAAAATGTCATCTTGCTTTTTTCCACTGGGTTGGAATAGAAAAAAAATAAATTGCACTCTAGCATCAATAGGGAAACCTGGCCCTATTTCAACGCTGTCTAAACAACCGCTTATGAAACATTTGCTGAAAAATTATATATATGCTTAAATGTGTAGCATTTTTCCATGTCCTGAGACAAATTGCATTCAGCCTTTTTTCTCAAGCACAATGAGAGTTTGAAGCAAGATGATGTGTAGGTTCATATTTAACACTTCCCTCCATTCAAAATAATTAACCAAAATGCCTAAGAGTAGTTGGCTCAGCCACTGGTGGCACTGGGAAGGCAGTGGGAGACAGAGGCATAAACCACACGGGGATCAGCTGCCCAAGCACCAGTGAGACCGCCCACGAAGACCAGCACATACATAAAGTGCTGCTGACCTAAAGGAAGGGTGCAAAGACCTGCTGCTCTCCCTAGCACAGTGCTAAGAAGAAAGATCTGCAGTCTTTGCCAAGTCAGCGCTGCAAATCCTGCCTCTTTCTGAAGGTGGTGTCCTTGGAAACCACTTATTCCAGCATTATCCATTATCATCCTGTCTTATTAAGGAAGTTGCTATTTTGCCTGTCTTTTGTTAGGAAGATATGTGATGATAAAGCTTAGGTTTCCATGTTCTTACCTCTACATCTATCACCACTAGAATAATAAAGGTACCAAAGCTTAATGCTGGGAGATTAACATTATTGAAATGAAGGGCAACGGAGCCTTCTCCATCCAATTTTATATCTCACTCTCTCTCCACTTTTTCCTGCTTACTCTTGAGAGTGGAGCGCTGTCAATTATCAGGCATCAACTGAATCAGAAAGGCTTACCTTGATGATTTCTATCTGCAGCTTTCCTTGTATTGCCTGTTCTCTTCCCTCTCTGTGCCAATCGCTGGCAATTTTTTTTACCACTCTTGTCTGTCACTGTCTACTTTATTTTCACAAGCTTTACAATTAATGCATCTGAAAGCCATGCAGGATGTTTCAGGTACCACACAGAGAGCAGTGAGCTCTCAAAAGTGAGGATAATAAATACACAATGCAGGAAAAAAATAACAAAATATGATTCCTTCAGTGGCAAGCTTCACTCACACTGTGAAACAAATTAACTCCTTTCTTCAGCTTTGAATAGAATATTTCAGGCTTAGAATGTCCCCACAGCTCATTTCTGCCTGGTTCAAAAGGTAGATTGCGGGCATATTACTTCTGTTGCCTGCAGTTTCTATGTATATCATGTCACTTGACTTCCTCTCTTTAACTGTATTTCGTTGGGCACACTGGAACTGCAACTCTATGGCTTACTGCATAATCAGTCCCAGGAAGGGATGAGCTGCATACAAGTGACATCTCACCCTATGTCCCTAATTCTAGAGGAGGCAGCACCCAAGTCAATGTACCAGCTGCTGCAGGCATGAGTGAGAAGTGTTTGGCCCCATCTGCACCTTGTTCTGAATTAATCTTATCTAATTTGGGCATTTAGATGTGCTGGGAGTCCAATAATTTCTGCAGTTGGTGCAGGAGTCATTAGATCTTATTGCTCTACTAAGCACAGCAGGATCGTTGGCTTATTAGTTTTATAGCTTAGGGTGCTTTAGGTAAGTGCCTTTAATCTGAGGAGAGGGAAAAGTAAGGACTCTGGAACTTCACTCCTGAAGAGGATTTTTTTTTTTTTTTTCTATAAGGAAAGTGGGCAATATTACTTTAAGAACTAAGTGAAACTGCCTAAGAAATATTCCTTTAACTTCCTCCTCTAACCTACATATGATAAGGGGAATAAAGTGTGAATACAGACCATCCTTGTCAAGGTTTAGGGTCAGGGCAGCCCCTTAGACCTAACAGACGCTCTCTGTTAATCCCCCTCCCTCCCCAAAAGGGAAGAGAAAAGGAATAAGGGAGAGAGACTTAGTGATTAGGAAAGGAAACTAGAACAGCTTTAATAATTATAATAATAATAAAATAGAATATGTACAAATATATACAAAACCAGTATTGAACCTAACCGCCCCGATGGTATTTACATCACGATCACCACTGATGCTGTAGAGCAGGCACCGGGGCGTCCCAGACTGGGCCCCGCAGCAGACGGGAGCTGTGTTCAGGAGCTGGATCCTGGTAATGGATTCAGGAACACGGGATCAAAGGCAGAATGGACAGAGTCCTCCTTGGATGTTCCGGGGAAGTAGTCCAAGAGGGGAGAAGAGCCTGGGGAAAAGCCCTGTAGACCCTTTGGATCCCTCTGCTTTCTATCCAATATAACGTATGTGGGATGGAATCCCTCGTTGGTCAGTTTGGGGTCACCTGTCCTGACTGCTCCTCTCTGCAGGTGCTGCCTTTCACTTTCTGCATCCCCCTGTGTGGCGCACAAGATCCAGCAGTGGCCTTGGTCTGCACACCAATCCTTGGTACTAACTCTAACCATGGGGTGTTATCACTGCCAGCAGCAGACACTGTCTGTGAAAACAGGCTGCTAACTTCAGAAAGTGCTGTTAGTTAGAAGTACTGAACTGAAAAGTAAAATCACTGAACAGAATTAGTTCTGTTCTCACTCGAACCAGGACAATACTTCAGGTAAGCATAGAGAGTAAATAAATTTATTCTAAGAAAGTCTGATAGTGGATATGTCCTGAAGAAGCCTGGTTAATATTGCTGCTGTAACATGTAGAAGTGGACAGGTCATAAATCAACTTCACTGGAGCTGTAGGAAAAGTGCCTGGGAAAACAGATTCTAATGCAGCTTCATGATGTCAAAATTGCATGAGAAACATCAGGCAGCTCAGCTGTAACTTCATAAGAAAATTGGATGTCTGTTTTCCCTAGACCTTGCCTTTTGTCCAAAACAGAAGTCACTATACTTAAATTATTCCCTTCAACATGCCTTGCATACATAAAGAGCATACACACATTTTGACATAGCCTGAACAAGCTCAATTTACTTCACTGTTGCTGGTATGCAGGTGAAGATCTGTTACTGAAGATATTTTTAGTAGAAAATTAATTAATACATTGTGTTTGTAATGAACTTCACTCTGTGATGCACCTCGCTGTACTAAAGTGGTTTTAGCAAAATCTCTTTAGAAAAATACAGTAGGCAAAAAGTCCATTGCAAATTTCCTTTTAGAGATTTCTAATTGTGTTCATTTTCCTAAATGGCTTAATCTAGAAGATGGGAAAAGTAAAATGGGTGGTATATTTATCAGAAAAAAAATAATTCTAACCCTCCATCAGATTTACATACAGCCTACTATATAGTAATATCTATTACATTAATTGCTGAATGCAATGTTGAAGATGCATCTAGTTACTACTCAGCCTGTACTTGCAATTAATGGAGACCTGTGTGGTTATAACTATTATACCTCATTGACTATGACTATGGTACCATCATCACTACACCACCATTCGGGGTGTTGGAATGCTGGAATGATCTGGATAACAGGAAATCCCAGGTAGCACCAGTACCCTGTGCTGAATGGAGTCATTCAAGTTATTAAGTTTTGTTCCTTGCTGACCCCAGGTACATGCAGGCTGTGGTGTAGTCACCGGCCTTTCACCGGAGGAGTCACTTACAAGCCAAGTCACAGTGCAAATGCATGGGACCAGTTCAAATATGGCCTAGTAGCTAAGCTAACAAGGCAGAGTCTTGTTTGGAATTGAAAAGCCTTCTCTGATCCAAACCCATTAGTTTGGGACACAGGCTCACTGCTGTAAAGATCGTCAGGTTCTGCCTGCACCAAGGGATTCAGAAGTACTTTTCCGGTATCAGTCCCACATCCTGACCACACGGCACTACCTGGCAAAAAACCTCCTTCTCTTCTCTCCCTCACTCCCCATGGTCATAGGAGTCAGTGCACTCCAGCCAGTCTCCAGATGACAGCCTGTCTGTCCTCACAACAGTCATAGCCTCAGTGTCTTGCACAGCTATGTTGAAGGTGATTCTGGCAGAGGGTTTCTTATCTTGGTTGTCATTCCCAGCAGGAATTAGGAAGATGCATTTGTCTTGATCCATCATGGTTGGAACTAATGATCCCAGATCAAGCTGAGCTGATTGAATGTGTAACCATAGGGTAGGGGTCCAGACCTTGATCCAACAAATACATAGGAGGGATACTTATGCCGGTTCTAGATAGAGTGACATTTATTCTGACTAGTTTTTTTTAATCCAAGTTGGCACAGTCCAAAAATGAATGGCTTTATTTCTGGCCCTGATAATGATACAGCTGTATCTCCATGTGCTTCCTCAAACAGCCCAGTTACAGATGAGCCAGCTCTGGCATGGATAACCCACAGCCAAGTGCACAGAGCAGTGAATTTTTCAGAAAGGCGGGAATACAGTGAAGCGTTGACATTATAGACTTCAGTGGAACACCTTTGATGTCAGCTAAGTAGCTAACCGAATGATATCCTCTGGGAGAGCAGACAATGTAACTAAAATGAAGAAAGACATTATGTGAAACCTAGAACAGTAATCCTCACATTAGCAGTACAGATATTTAACAGGTACAGCTTTTCAGCTCTCCACACGTACAACTCCTGCTGATGTCACTGTGTGGATATTTGCACAAGGGTGGTGGGATCAAGTCTGTGGTGATTTGAGAATCTGCTGACTAAATTTTTTTTTTTTTAGAGGATAGTGCACAAGTCAGCTACTGTTCAGCCTCACAGAATACCAGGAAAAAAAAATATTATTTTTTGTTAGAAAATGGCTAGTCAAAACCATGTCCCCAATAGAGAAAGGTTGTCTCTTAGACAAAAGGGTTAAAACATGTATCTTTGTTTGGTGCAGCCAATATCAATGGCCAAACTTCTATGCAGCCGGAGGAGAAACCAAGGGAGCATGGTACTTCAACTCAAGTTGGAAGATGGGTCACCCGTTTCCCAGGTTTTGAGGTATTTTAAGGTTTCTCTGATGAATTTTCCTACATAAGATCTCTTTTTCCTTTTTTTTCTTTTTTTTTCTTTTTTTCTTTTTTCTTTTTCCTTTTTTCTTCTTTTTTTCTTTTTTTCTTTTTTTTTTTTTTTTTTTTTTTTTTTTTTTTTTCTTTTTTTTTTTTTTTTTTTTTTTTTTTTTTTTTTTTTT
>JAAGNO010007488.1:223060-241076 GCA_033439905.1 Ceryle rudis
TTTTTCTTTTTTTTTTTCTTTTTTTTTTTTTTTTTTACTGTGATCCTGAACAAAACCTTCAAAACCTCTTTTTGTGTGTGTAAAGTACACCGTTTTGTTTTTCTGGCCAGGCCAGGCTGTCAGTTCCTTTGAGGAGAGGAAAGAGGGAACCCACACAGCATATGGAAATAGTTGGCTGCACTGCTGTTCCCAAAGAAAGCTGTCTGACTCTCCTAAAATACAGAGAGCCAGAGCATGTGAGGAGAAGTACTGTGGATTGGCACTGATATCTTGTGTTATTTCAGATGCCACATATTTTTTTCTCAGGATAAGTCATAAACACTCAGTAGAACAAGATACTTAAACATATACTTAAAATAGTGAGTATTCCTGTGTGAATCACTGAAATTACTCAATCTAGTAACCTCCCAGATTAAGTTTGTATCGATATGCTGGAATGAAAGTCTAACCATTGCCTCTCGGAGTTCACAGATATAAATATAAGGTCCAAAGAATGAGTGCAAGAAACAGAACTCTGATTTTCTACTCCACTTGGTCATTATCTGGCTCCTTGGATCTACCATGAGCCTCCCTAACCCTCTCTCTCCAAAAGAAAATTTGGCATGGTTCTAGGGCTGTACTCTCCAGAGGTTATGCCCTGAAGGCTGCATGGGTGAGGCTCCCTTGTTTGCTTCCTTTGCTGAGAACAGTCTTCCAATAAGAATCAAGGAATCATTTTGGTTGGATGAGACCTTTAATATTATTGAGTCCAACTGTTAAACCAACAGTGCCAAGAAGCCCAGAGCCAGGGCCTATGTAAAGTGGATACTGTTGATCTTTACATTTATAGTAGATATGCTGGTGCATTCATAGTCCCAAGGCACGTGGCTAAAACTGTGTCATAGCCCTCAATCTGAATCCTAATCTGGTTACTGTTCCCAAACCACCTTGAGTTGTGTCTCCCCTAGCCCCTAAAACTCACTGACTCTTCAGGATTATTGCAAGGAGGAGAGATCTTGCATCAGATTTATATGCAGTGTAAATGTCCTTGAACAGATTTGCCTCAGGCAATCTCATTCAGGTATGCACCTTTAAAGGTTGTGCTGAGCTGCATTGATTATGACTGCTCCCTGTCAATTGTGTTTACCGGCAGCACTTGTTCCCAGCCTTGTTGGTGGCCAAATGCCTGTTGAAACACCAAGAAACCAAGGGCTTTGCAGCTTTAATTCAAATGCTAGTATGTCATTGAAAATTATCAGCAGCCTCCCTACTCCTGGTTATCAAAAGGTCTTGGGAATAAATACTGCAGTGCCAGCCAACAAAAGCTCTCTGAAAAGCCCTCCTCCCTGCCCTTTTCCTTCATCATGGCTCACCTGGTGACCATTGACCCTCTGATTTAAGTGTGCAAGTTGTTAATGTAGCAATTATTGGAAAAGCTTAGAGCAGGGCAGGGACTTTGCCTATCAGCATGGTAGGGTAACTCAAAGATTTTGCTAATCATTTAAGTGGATTTACTACGTGCCTGGTTTTCTCGGCTCTCAGGAAACGTTAGCTGCAAGTGTGGTTTTAGATAAATTGAGGGGAAATACAGGTTTTCAGAGATGATTCATCTGATATATTTTAGATGTCTCTTCTATAGTGAGATTATCATGTTTAGAGTCCATTGAGTGATAAATGAGATATGCATTGACTAGAAAGTGAGCCCTTAATGTAACTCATAAGTAGACAACTCCACTGTAGATACCTATTGCTAGGTAGATGAGTCCCATACTAAATACCTGTCCCAGCAAATTCAGTCAATCTGAGCCCTGGGATTTTTGACTCACATGTGAGGGGTGAGTGTGTCTTAAACTGACAATTTGGGATCCCTCTGCTTACATTTCAGTAATAGTGCTGTCAACAGAAGGATGGTTGTTTCATTTAATGAAGCAATTGAGTACCTGCTCTGCAGATCTTATTTTGGGGAGAAAAGCAGTTGGGTATCCAAGCACTATAAATCAGTTTAATCACTCTACTTATCTTGGTATACGGAGTGGCTACAACAAAGCATTTAGCTGACCATCTTTCTTCAGCTGTCAGCTACTCTGGAGCAGTGGAGAGATTTCTATCCTTCAGAAAGAGCTCTGTAGCTGCCGAATGTCTAAAGCAATTCAGGGACTTGTCATAGGCTTTTCTTTGTGACAGCCATGAGTGAAGTCTCGCTACAGAAGGGAAGGAAGTGAACTCAACTTTGCTCTTTTAGTATGGATGTAATCAGCATCATTACCCAAGGGAATTGAGCTGTAAATCTAATGTCAACTTCAAGGTTAGTATCATCCACAGGACTTCCTAGGGAAGAGACAGGTTCACTGTGATGAAGTATTCTGATTTACTGTATTACTGTATTGTTGTATTACTTTGGATTATGTAGCCCTGCAACTACGTGAGCTGTTGCCTCCGTGGCCGTTTGCTAGCTGTGTCCCCTTATGAAGGTGATGTTGTGCACTGAAAATCCACACATCAGAGGTTGGGTTGAAGTGTTGGAGACTACGGTGTTAATCTGTAGTGCACCTTGGCCACATAATCCCAAATCCAAAGGAGAGGGTGTTTTTCACAAAACAGCAATTTCAGGATGAATTTCAGTCCTGGACCCTTCTTCCTCTGCAATAACACCTTCTAGCCTCCTGCACATCTTATGTGCAGGGCTCTTCTGCATGAGCAATGATGAGTGCTTGTGATGAGAGTTAACCAGCATCATCCAGAGCTGTGACCAATGCCAGAGTTAGCTGAGCTAGTGAATTCATTCTGTTCCCTTTGCTCTTCCAACTCTTCTGGGGAACAACCCTCTCCTCTTGAGACTCCTTCAGTTTTCTTGGGGAAGTCTGAGGTCACAGATGTGCCTCTCTTTTTTCTCCAGATGCCTCTCTGTGAGTGGTGTGTATCTTTCCCTCCACTTTTACTTTTCTGTTCCTACAGTTCAGGGAGACTTTTGGACCCTTAGCAACCCCAGGGCTACAACAGTCTGTCAACACCACCACAGCTAAGCAGGCTTCTCCAGAAGACCTTGTGTTTACTGATGTCAGGAAAGCTTATGTAGGAAGAATATGGGGTTTACCTACATATCAAAATAAACACAAAGTAATCACGGACCCTTAAAGGTATCAGATTTTAATCATGGCTTCACACTTTCTCATCGCTTCATGCAGTGTTATGACCATATAGAGTTACGTGGCCACAACACTTATATGCATATGACTCGATTCTATAGGGTACAGTCTTTCACATTTCAGAGGGTGTTCAGCAGTCCTCTCCCTTCTCTGTATTGTCTCCTGCCTCCCAGCATGGTGGGCTGATGACAGATGTCTTGAGCTGACTCCTCCTCGAGAGGTCTTTAGGATGAGTTTACACATGGCTCCAAAAAAAGGACCTGATGGTTGTCAAAACCTTAAGCACGTGTTTAATGATGGCATACAGGTAGGAGTATAAACACTTGTTAAAACTCACTGTTCCTTGTTATATGATGACTGGTCATGAATTATTTTACAACAGTGGTATGTCCAAAAGAAACCAGAGGTTTCTCCAGCACCACTATTTCCAAAAGCTGCATTCGTTTTCTTACCCCCTTCCTTATGAGCCCAAGGCTACACCTTTCTAAATGTCATTCTGGTGAAGGTAAGAATTTCAGCACATGGAGATGTTGCAGTCAGTGGCCTGATATTCATCGTAACAAACACTGAGGCACTCCATTGAGCACAGGCTGCGAGTGGCTACAACTGTAGATAATACAGAACGCTGGTAGGACCCCCTGTGGAACATAGTTTTATATCACAGATCAAAACACGAGACAGAACAAAGTAATCATAGTAAAATCAATGGTGCTGTTAACCAGAAAAGTCCCATGAAAGAGACATGAGGAGGGAGTTGTTTTATTTTTTTCCTCAAGAATTCTGAGTGTGATTCGTCTTTAAGAATGAGACCTGGTGTATTTTACTGACAACCTCAATCCCAAATTGGCAAAAAGTCTCCAAATGTTCTTTTCCCTTTCTATGCCCTTCCCTATCCATGTTCCCTTCCCCTTCTCTTTTTTCACCCTATCTGAATAACTTGGAAGTGAATACTCATATTTAAACACCTCTGATTGAAAATTTTTCTAACCTAACCCAAATGAATCTGTCCCCAGTGCATTAATAAACTGCTTTCAAGTCTGAATACTTGCTGATGTTGGGTGGACATTATAAGTTCCCATGCTGGAATTTCACTGCACTTTCTAAATTCCCAGAATAAATTCTCACAGCAATTCCTTGTCATATGACTGGTAGCAATGCCCCCAGTAAGAATATTCCAAGAGAACAAATTTTCCTCTTGTTTTATTCCTATGTAAACCCACAGGCAAAAATTGTCAAAATACTTCAAAGCAACACCTGGGTAACAAAAGTTTTCAGTTTTGCAGAGTTCAGTAAGTCCTTCAGCTTTCCCTAATCTGGAGCCTGGCTGTATTACACATTTATACACATTGAGGCTTACCACTGTGCGGCCAAATCATGGAAACTGCCATTTGTATATGATAAGATTTACCCATGCAAGCACTATAGTTGTTCTTGTAAATAAACAGCTTGTAAAGGCACCTGAAATTATGTGCAGTGATAGCAGGTCTCTTTCCAGCCCTGCTGGCTTTTGCTACTGAATTTGGGTGAGAAACAGACTTCAGCACAGCTTTTGTATATAGCCCTCTTTATCATAATTGCATGACTTCTTCCACCGTCTTCAACTGAGATGCTGACTGTGCACCACAAGCTCTTGGACTATTAGGTCTGTTCTCGCTAAAAGAAGTTTAACATCCTACAGTTAGGCTGAAAAATGGGTACTATGCATGTTTCACTGTACCCTCCTAAATTCAATTTCTGCTATATAAGGTCAATTTCTACTATATAATGCAAGCTAACAAGACTAGAAACTGCTTTTGTAGAAAACCAGATAATAGCTTCTTCCTAGATTGCTTCTTGGCATAATAACTTTATTTGGTGGCATCTCATCACAAAACTGATGGGGCTGTGCCTCTTTGTGGAGAATGGATAATGAAGCACTACAAAAAGGCCCTGCCATTGTTTAATTAGGAATAAAATACATTATTTGCTAAAACATAACATATGGGGCAGGAAAGAGATTTGCGTGAATGTATGAGCTGCACAGTGACAGAAAGAAGTCTTAACTTTCATGACAAAGTGTAGTTGTAACAGTCATCATCCACAAGTTTGTGAGAGTCCTAAGGAAGGACTAAGGTTACATGTTACTGGAGTTGGCTCTTTCCTGGATATTTGTACTAATTACTGATGATATAGTACTAAACAAATGTGGCCCTGTATTGATGTATCTTTCACTGAAGTCATTGTCTTTGGAAAGTGCCTATTGCCTCCTACACTGACTCCTTTTCACAGGTCTGTTGGGGAGAGTGCAGGTCCAATTTCCTGCTTTGCCATGGATGCCTTGAGAGGTGGGAGCAGCCTTTCAGTCTCCCTGGCCCACTAGGCCCATGAAGGATCTTTATATTTGGCCCTTGGGCTTCTGATTGGCCTGGCATCATTTTGCTGTCCCATGCAAACCTGGAGAAGGCAAGCACCTCAGAAGGGAGTTCACAACCCAGGTTGGTGAAGGTGTCTGCACTAGCCCATAAGAGATGCATAAGATAGATGTGTTCCTTAAATCCCACACTCTCCCAAGTCCAAACACTTAATGCATCACTCTTCTTCATTCAGGATTAACTCCTGATCTCTATTATTTCCTTGAGATATACAGCAGAGATGAATATTGTCTTACAACGGATAGATGGCAGTAGTGGCAAGGCTTATGTATCACACCTACCCCACGTTGGATAATTCAGTAGATGTAAGACACCAATGTCACCTTTGAGCATATTACAGCCATTAGTACCCACTGTGTATAGAGGGTAAGGAGCAAGCTAGTGGCCTCCTGCTTCTCCTCAACTACTGCAAGTGCCTAAACCTACAGCCACTTGAGCCATGCTTTGAGGTCTGGGGAATCTTTATTTAAAATGCAATGAAGAAGCTGCAACAAGAGCAAATGAGAATGACTTTCTTCCTTCCCAGCCCTCCCGCCCCTGAAAGGAAACTCATACACATCCCAAGTTCACCTTTAGTCAGGGTAGGAGATGCAACCATAATCATCAGTGATAAAAGAAAGCTGAACCCAGGTCTCCCAGATCCTGGTGGACTACTTGAAGAAGCTTGTGATTTCTGAAAGGTGAAGACTACACACCCAACTCGAGTCAGGTTTTGAAGGAATGGAACAACTTACGCTTGTTTTTTTCAGACCAGCCTAAGGAAGGTGCCCATCAGCCAAGGGTGGGAGGGGCAGATGGACAAATACAACCTCCTCCATGTTCTCCAGGCAGTTCTCCTAACTGTTCCCCCACAGAGAACTTCAGACACATTGGGAGTTCTAACATTCAAATTAAAGAACATAAAGCCAGTGCTTTTAATATATGCAAACTGCATTTGTACCTATATTTTTAATAAGGGTGCAATTTCAGCATGAAAAATCTATTTTCATTTTTTTTTCCTGACAAACATAAAAAGAGTGACTGAATCCTTATAGCCTCTACTATTTTTTTTTAATTTATTTTTCTATTCAGAGACCCTTTAAAGTCTTAGTTTCTGACTACATGAGTTGACCTAAAATGAGATGATTGCTATATAAGTTTAACTTTTCTTTTCTGTACCCTAATAACCAATTACAGCATAAAGAAGTTCCTGCTCCATTGACAGCTTCTGACCTATTCAGTCAAGTTAACAGAGTTCACAGAAATGCTGGACATTGCACTCAAGCTGTCACAGATGACAGGTAAAAACTGCTTAGCTCTAAAATCTGAATTAAAAATATGTTTTTATGTGAAACTTGAAAACCAGCCAAAGATGAAATGCAGTTTAAATTTCCTACCCCACTCCACAACTCCAAAGGTAAGACTCAGTAAGAATAAAGGCTTTGATTAGCCCCTAGAGGTCAAATTGGTTGGACTTTGTCATGCAGAGAACAAGTAGCTCAATAACACCTTAACAGCCTGCAATTAAAATCACCCACTGCAAGACTCACAATAAATCTATATCATCATCATCCATCAGGAATTAGCAGCTTGAGAAGAAATGAGATAAATACTGGCAGGCACGTGGCAGATCCTTCAACTCAGTTTGCTAAAGATATAGATACATAGATATGATCATACTGTGCATGTCTGCCTGCACATCTCTGTTTATACATATACATTAATCTGTTCATCCCTAAAACCTTTTTTAAGCAGATTGTCTGGAGAATTATGAGTCTCAGATTTATTATGAGATTCATATAAATAGTTAGCCTGGGAGCAGAGAGACACAGACTGTAGCAATTCCTCACCCAGAAAAGGGCTTCAGCATAAAGCCCACTAATACTGGAGCACCCAAATCCAGGACAGCTGTTACAAACATCCCAGGTGGGGAAAAAAAAGCTTCAGCTGAGACTTGCCCTATTTTGGAGACCAGAAAGCACCTGTCCTCAGAACCTAGGCTTCATTTCTTTAATGTTTGTGTGGCTCTTTCCCCTCACTTCCCCCATATTTGTCTTCCACTGGTAAATTTTTCTGTCTTGGTTGTGCTGTGGGGTATGAAAGCAATGCAAAGATTTTTAATTAGCTTGGAAGAGGAGAAATGTAACCCTCTATTGAAGGATGAAAATGAACTTGGGGGAGAAAAAAACCAACAATCAGGAGGTAGATTCACATAGTGGATTCTTTTTTGTGAGCTTCACTTCCCTTCTTTTGTTTGTTTGTTTGAGCATGTTTGGTTTTCATAGTGGCATTTTTTTTTTGGTGATTTCTAATGTTTAGTTAAGATTTCTGTTTTCAAGAACTTGGTATGGCCCTCAGCATCAAATGGGTAAGTGTTTTCATTTATTGTAGTCAACGTTCCAGAACAAATAATAAGAGCAGTTGTGTTGCTGGTTATAACACTAAAGAACTGTATGTGCTGAGTAACTCGATGCTTTTTCACCGTAAGACTTAGCTTAGCTGTGCACACGACTGTTCAGCACACAGCTGAACACTCGCAGCATCTGGATATTCTTCGGATCACATCTACACTGGACACAACATATGTAGAACTGCTGATTCCTCCTTTACTTTCTTTTACCATCCCAAGATGGCCTTACCAGGAGCTTTTCCAGAAAAGAATGTAAGACCAGGGCCAATGACATTAAAACAACAACAGGAATCTAGTTCTTCAGCACCAAATAAGCATGCACTTGCAATGACTGCTAAAGCCGAGTGCTGTGTCTAACATTTAATGAAGAAAATGAGAGTTTTATATTTGTAACAACTATTTTAATAACATACTTCCCAATCAGTGCTTCACTGATTAATTCCAAGTGTAACCTGTCAGCAAATGCACACCAGTGGCTTAATTTATTTGTCAAATTAAAAGTGTGTGTGTTGCTATAGAACCACCCATGTGTAGTGCAAGGTTAATGTGTAGGGCTTGACTCTAATGCTGCACTCAATTTTATTTTTTTATTTTGAATAATTTATTACTAAAAGGATCAACTTAATTTCCCCCTTCCAGACAGACTGTAATTAACAGTGACCACATTCCTTATGAGGCTTTACAACTTTAAGTACATAAGCTACACTGTGTTTTTGGTTTAAAAGACTGGACAGCATCCTTTTAATATTAATTAGAATTAGGTAGTGTCTGCTTGCATTGCAAGCTTTTTCATCTTATTGATGAATTCTTCTGAGTTCCTATAAAGCATCATAATGAAAATTATTTCTCATTGGTCTCTTATATGGAGGTGGAGTAAGAGCTTAGACACAGTCTATGTTTCAAAGTAATTGCCTGTTAAATATTGATACATTGAAGTTAACAAAAGCCTTCTTGTCAAGTTTTCTCTAATCTCTTTTATGATTTGCACTTTTATTTAGGAGTTCGTACAAAGAATTTAGCTCTGTAAATGGTTTGATAAAGACATCAGAAACAGCATGCAGGAGGGGAAAAAAAAAAAAGAGAAAAAATGTCACTTACACCTGCACAGCAACACATGATTAATTCTTCTGGTAACTGCTATAGCAATGATTGCTTCATTTGCTGCCCTTGATGCAGAGAGAATCTGTCATCTCAGAGGTTTTTTTCTTGCTGTCTATGAATTCTCCTGAATGTGTCTGCTGTGGGATAGCCCACTTGTCTTCCCAGGCAACTAAAAGCAGTTCCCATATAGCAATGCCACCCATAACTACCCCTGCAGAGATAATATAGCCTCCTTTAAAACAAAATATCAAACCCAAACCAACCAAACCAAAAATAATCCTCAGCTAAACCATAACAGATGTAGAGGCTGAAATGCCCTGTTAAACAGAATAAGTTATAATGTGTATTTTCAGGTTTTGCACTATAGGGGTACATTCAGCTGTAATAGTTTCTGTGCATGTCTGATAGCCCTTGGCTGCTGGCTTTACAGACACTATAAACTTGGACTTAATTGGAGGTTCCTGAAGATGCCCCATTATTGTGTTGATGGACCTAAGGCACATAAAATCTAAGGGTTGTTTGTAGCCTCAGGTTTTCGGTGCCATGGACTGGACCTAACCAGTAGGCCCTTCCCTGAAGTTGGTTGGATTGGATGTCTTCTAAGTTTCTGCTCAAAAGTGGGAAGCACTAGAGTGAGATTGGGGTTGCAGCTGAGAAGCAGAGAAAGCAAGGGACCCAAATAGACAGTCAGGCTAGGTGAGTCTGAAGGATGGGCTCGTAGCATGAAATGAAGGAGAATGTGCTCAGAGCCACGTTTAATCTTAAGTTCAGACCATAACAAATAAGCATCTAAAACCAGGCTTCAGTAGGAAAATAAGGACCATAAGATACACAAGGGTGTTTTGTTCAGTGGATGAACAGCTAAATGTTGCTACCACAAGCTGTGCTTCAACTCTTCTGAGGCCAGCCATGAAATTCGGGATCTGCAGAAAGTCTCATGAGAAATGAATCAGAGAGCACAAAAAGATTCTGGCTGGTGTGAAACTTGCCTCTTCTCCAGGGGCTTTCCAGGCCTTTGAGGTCAAATTCGTCATCACAATACAGAATAGAAGCTGCCATCCTATGTTAGAGGGTCCCCAATCCTAGCTTCTTGCTCAGCAGTCACCCATACTGTCTTCTGACTGCTTTCTCCCTGTGTAGAAGATAAGCAAAACTTGCCCCAAACCATTTACACAAGGCTAAATCCTGCCCACTGGTGAACTGCTGCTGAAAGGAGAGATGGAAGACATGATAAAGCTTTATCTTTCTGTGCAAAATGAATGCACCTCATTTACTCCTGATTTTTCTGTCCATCAGTTTGCGGCAGTCATTACCATCTTTCAGCAGATGGACTTGTTTTGCAAAGCAGAACACTGGTATCAGGAAGGTCTGTAGTATTTCAGTTACGGTTGCCAACATGTATCTTTATCTTCGAGTTCTTCCTGTGTTTGGGTTTTTGTTGTGTTGTGTTTTGCTTTGTTCTTTTAAGGTCTCAGTGGCAAGCAATAACTTTTCTTGTTGCTGCTTTACAGATACTATGTGTGTGTGTGTGGATTCAACAATAGCTCTTGCAATGATTATAAGGTAAATTGTGTCCAGGCCAATAATACTTACATTGAAAACTCAAGGTAAAATGCTCAAGAAACAGTAGATGGAAGATAGAGTGGATTCCTGGGCAAACACTCCAAACATTATGTGACAGTTTGATAATTTCAGTGCTGTGAATTTGATCATTTCATGTGCCCGATACAGTGCTCACTAGAAATAAGTTTTTAAGCTCTTTGACTTCTTCAGAGCTTATGATGGCCATCATGGCAACAGGACTCTAACCTGGGGTTCCAGCCCAAGGCTTAGTTGTGTTGTTTCACAGTGCTGAAATGAGGTGTTATGGATAGTCCACCCCAGCTCACCTCACATCAGCTGCAGCTGTCCCAAATTGACCTGATCAACTCTTCTTCACTAAGGAGAGATACCACCAAAAGTGAATACAGATTAAATGCTTCTGTGCCATTCTTTCTGGCTAGTGTCATGTTCACCAGCTTATTTGTGTTTATGTACACCTGACTGGTTTTCAAATGCTGGAGATTAAAATATTTCAGCTCTAAATTGCTTTTTTTTTTTTTCTTTTTTTTCACCTGTATAAATTGGAGGCTTGAACAGTGGGTCTTGAAAACAATAGGTGGTTTTTACATGGATTTAAGAGGGGGTTTGCCATTTACTCTAAGAAATGGGCAAATGTAAATGTGGCAGTCTTGTACTGATGTAGTCAATGGAGAGCATTTTACAGAAAATTGTATGGGCTTAGATTTTGGGGATGAAAAAGTTTTTGAATGGCTTAATTTTTTAACTTTCTTTTCCAGGTCAAGAACAGCAGCCTAAAGGGAAAAGTCCCTTCAAACTAGAAGAGAGTCCCCAGACAGAGCTGGGGGGAACTGACTGCCTGCTGGGGGCTGTGGTATAGACCACTGCAAACTGGAGGCATCTGCCGCAGTCTGATGCATCATATATTTCTCATTCTCTACTTTGATTCCCACTGTAAGTTGACCAAATAAACAGTTAAAAATGCAATTCGAAATGCAGAAGCTACTATTCAATTTCTTGAGGACCTTAATGCAAGTCTTCTTAAAAGCACCTAGTTTTAGGGAGTGAGAGCTCACGGTTCAGCACTTTGTGAAAACAAGGAAGGTCTTTCAGGCTGGTTGTCCAATAACTGAAGCATTCAGAATAACTCATCTTGTTTCAAGAATCTTGGCTTAAAACATCTTTTTGCTATTCCTTTCCCATCTAAGCAAATGCTTTAGTTGCCTCGGGGATACTGTGTGTCTGCGTTGCACATCCTTCATGCTAAAAAGTAGTTCACACAGAACAAAATGAAAACTAAGGCTGCTTGGGAATTTTCCATCAAAATTGACCATTCAAAAATACTGCTTTCAACTCAACAAGGGCAGTGTGGATTTCCTCACCTCAAAAAAAAAAAAAAAAATCTAAAGGGGGTGGGGGAAGACAACAATATTTTTTACTGGTATGTTTTAATGTTCTGATTTCAAAATATTATTATCCCTTATAAATATTCTAATTTGGTGGATCCAAGAATCCTTACGCTTCTCTGATATTCAGGATCCACAGAGGGCCTGCAGACCCCGTGCTGGGTTTCCTGCTGCTTCTCTAAAAGACAACTGTTTTGCAACTTGACAGATGAAGAGCAGGGAAATCCAGGACAATGGATTTGAGTTATTGCTCCTGTGAGAAACTCTGGGACAGTCTTAGCAACTACTATTCTTTTTTTTTCTGACATATTTTGGATCTTTAACTTTTAATGAAAATTGTATTTCTCTGATAATTTCAATTTGTTTTTCTATTTCTATTTTTCAAAATTCTTCCTTTCTAAGCAAAAAAAAAACAACCCTCTTTTCATTTCACATGAAAGTTTCTCTAAAGTTTCCCTAAAGAAGTAACTAGCAAAGCTTTTTTTTTTATTATATTTCTTTCCTCATTTGTATGGATTTTGTACACTGACAGCTGTCAAAAGTGACCTGAAGTTTCAAAACATCTAAGTGGTGACCAGTGCAAGGGTCAGCGATGCTCTTTGAGCGGATCACCCAACCCGCACAAAATGTTGCACCATCTTGTGGTCGGCAGGATTATGGCATCACTGCAGAAATCCTCACCCCTATGAAGGTAATGCTAGAGCTTTAGTTAGATAGGTATTCTTCATTTCCAATACAAATCTTCCAATCTTTTATCTGCTTCAAACAGCTTGCTTCTTCTGCAAAGGTGAGATTTGAATAAAATTATTTTTCATTGATATATTAAATAAAAAGGCTGCATAGAGCCGTAATCTAGCATCAAGAACATTTGATGGCAGAGTTTATTGGATGATTTTTCTTGTGTTTGTATAAATTATGCAGTATTTTTGTAACATGTCATGTATCATGATGTGATTTAATATCTCATATATATTCTTGTGCCTGAAAGTAATGTGGAGAGATGTCTTTGAAAGGCCATTAAGTATAAATAAATTAGAGTGAGAGCTAGAGTGGTACTGATGAATAACATTCCTTGATAAGGAGACCTCATAGACTAAATGGGATAAGTAAATTATTACTTAATAATTCCATGCTTAAAACATTTCAAATAGTTAAGGCATTCACCTGGGGGTGTTCATGCATCTGGCCAAAGTACAGCTTACCCAGCAGCTGCACAACATAAAATGCAGCTTCAGAAGCAGGGTCAAAACACAGAAATATTAGGAAAAAGCCCTTATCACCAGACTGTAGATGATGTTCACCTTGGGCACATTCTCTCTAGCCTTATCAATCCTGATTTCTCTGCTAGGCAGTTGATAGCTTTCAAAGGGTGCAGGCTGAGTGCCTCACTTGGAGCTTTCTGGGCATCGCTGGTACCCAGTGAATTTAGGAGCCTGTGAGGCCTACAAAACACAAAGTGTGGTAGGCTGCTTTCTAACTCGGGTGTTATGCTCCCACTGAAGTCCTTTACCTAACCTAGCATGTTGTCTGTGCTCCAAGGGTCTTAGAGCAGCTGCTTGTCTGACCTGCAGCTGGAAGAAAATGTGGATGAGCCAAGGAGATGAAAGGACTCAGTAGATCAGCAGCGGAGCCAAAAGCAAAGCTTGGATCCTAGATCCCATGCTTGTGCTCAAGTGTTTGAGCTACTGTTTCCTCATGAATTATGACAGTGGGTAGACATAAGTAGGCAGGGAAAGTCAGGGCAAGCAGAGGGGTCTGGCATCTGTGGAATTAATCATTGTTTGCTTTTTAAGCTCCCATTTGCCATCACATCTTGGGGAAGCAACAGATCGGCTAAAATAAGAGTTGGAAAATACAACCAAGGAGACAAGATGGGCTTGGTCAAGGTGAGAGCTGCTATGAGTATACTAGGAGGAGAATGATACCAGAAAGGTGTGGAGTTTTTTGGCTCTTGCACATGTCTCAAATTCTTACTGGGTCAACTTCTTCCAGGACTGGTGTTGCCAGCAGTCAGTGTGTACTAGTGAGTTTTTACCTATATTGCCATAATAGAGACTAAAAGATAGTGTGAACCTCTTCTGTGCTGCTGTCATGAGAACTGTAACGATCAAGCCAAACTCTGCATTAACTGTGTCCACTTGAGTGGATTCAAAAAGCTCAGTCAGGCTCCTGGCTATGACTAAATCATCTAATTATAGCCTTCCCGTGCTGTGCTTTTTGCATTCATTCCTGATCCATCACTGCATTGATTTTCAGAATTGTGTTCTTTAGCATGCCGTGGTCTCAGTTTACACATCCTCCTCGTCTCCTGCTCTCTCAGCTTCTCCATACTCGCTGCGTGTTTACTGCTCATCTTTCTAAGCCTTTTCCTTGAACCAGGATTTTAATCACATTTCTCTTCCGAGATGGAGAGCAAGGTGAACCTCAATGATTTCTGTAACACTTTGACCTTTGCACAAGTGCAAGCTCACGCATTTGTAGCCTTATACTGCGGCTTTTGACCTGTACAAAATGGATATACCTTTCTGTTTGAGTGACAAGTGATGTCAAAATTGCAGAGTGGTAAAGTGTTAGACTATCTTAGTCAACTTTCTACTGAAAATATCGGTGAAGGAAATCTGAAGTGTGGTGTCTTCTCCATATTATTATGAAAAACTGAAAAACCCCTGGAGTTCAAAGAGTAGTGATATCATTCCCCAGACAGCTCAAATTTAGAGCAAATTAGGCTCCTTGGAAGAACTTATAAACAGGGGGAGATATTTCAAATGGCCTCATCTAAGTCTGAGCTGGAACCTGAAACTAAATGAATTTAAAATTACTGTCAGTCCTGCTGTTTTATCTTTGTAACACTGGATGTTTCTGCAAAAGCCTCAACTTTTGGAGTCAGGACAAATATGTAAAGTTCTTGATTTTGATTTTTGTCTCAGTTTTACAGAGGTCATCTATGAAGTATGAATTTGAAGAACTCCAAAAACCACTCAACACATTATTTTATGACAATTTTGGCTTTAAAATTTTGTTTTGTTTTAAAATCTTATGTCGTGATTGCATGAATTTCCTTGCATCCATTTTGCATAGCTTTAACTCAGCTCCAAAGACAGATTAGCTCTCTTACTAAATGTTCCCAAAAAGTATGACCGAGATTCCTTTTTAATACTGTTCTCAGCTGAGCTTATGTATAATCCTTTTCAAAGTGTAAAATGCCAAGGGATGTTTATATGCTACAGCTTATATGACAGTACATTGTTGTTCCTTCACACTTCACTGAACAGTCTACAAATACTAATCTATAAATCACTTTTTCTCACAGGCACTTGAAAACTTTATGCTGTTTGTGGCATTGTCTGTTATTTTTCTAGATATATAAAACACTTCAGTTTAAAGAACAACAGGCTGTAATGATTTCACATGTGGTCTTCTGTATTTAGGGGTCCTCAGTGAAACAAGGATTGCATGGGGATGTCCTGCTCTAGGGAAGTTATAAGTGGATAAGCAGAGGTGGGATCTTCCTCAGTGCAGGAGGAGCACTGAAGGGCAAAGGAGGTTGGTGGTGGTTTTTGGGGTTTTTTTTCCCCTAGAATCCCATAGAGAGGCCTGGGCAGAGTTTGGAATTTAATCAATTCCTCTGAAATCTCAAAGGCTGCACTTCCACTATGGGGTCAGCAGTCTTCTTTTGAGGGTTAATAAACATCAACATGCTTACTCTGTTTTTGAAAGCAAAAGCCTTCTCCTGTGAATTCTCCCCACTATCCCTTTTGGAAGCTGTTCTTTCCTATATAGAAAGGTGGTGCAGTGCCGTAAGGTTTGTCTTGGGTTTAGGGAAGAATGGAGATTCCCTTCTCATGAGTGGGGCAGACATTAAGTGGAAAAACGAGAGGAAGCAGGAGACTTTCTCTGGCTCTTTCTCGCCAGGGCATAAGACAAAACGTGCCCCATGGTGAAAATAGACTCCCTGCCTGTTGTAATAAACCAGCTGCAGAATGAAGAAGAGGCTGCTCCTCTGAAAGAGTAGTGGAGTGGTTCCTTTCATATTCTGCTTTGCTTCAGGACAAAACTGTGATAAATCAGCATGGGGCAACACTCCCATGATCAGCCTGCGTAATGCAGTGGGTTTGTTGCTCGAGAAAGAATGTGTAGGTAGGATTTTTTTTTTTTTTTTCCTGAAGAATTTGGCTTTAGAGATGGGACAAGAGTATATATTTTTCACCTGCTCCATGTAGTGGCCAGAAGGGTTTATTTACCGTGGATTTAAAATCTCTTTGGGCAGTTTTTCTTGCCTACTGCTGTTTTGCAAAAATTGTTCTGAGTATTTGTACGACTGAAAATAATCCCAGGGACTTCTGCATGTCTCAGTGCAACAAACTGTACTGAGAGAATATAATGCAGTCACAGGGCCCATCAGATATGTAACTGAAAGTCTGTAATTGGATTTATTAGGAGACCTTTTGCTTGGGAAGATATGAAAACCAAACCACTGACCGGAGCAGTAAGCTTCAAATCTTAATCAGTACAATAAAAGTAAAAGCCATCAGAGGGCTGTAACAGGGCATAGTAGTAATGTGGTATTTGGGACTAAGCATGTTTGATAGCTCAGTCAGGGTGCCAGTACCCACTGCTCATGGAGGTTGGTGGGACACTCAGCCCTAAGGGCTTCTTATGGGCAGCACTTCTGAGATAAATAACTTGTTTTAGCAAAGCAAGGGGGAGCAGTCACTGCAAAATTAAGGAGCACAGTGTGGCTATTACAATGTGAAAGTTCCTTGGAGAGGAAGGACTGACCCTAAAAAAGATTTCTTCCCCAAGGCATCTGTTTCTCTTATCAAACCAGTCCTTAGATGCCTGCTCTTCTCTCAAAATTAGAGTCCTGTTGACAGGGAGGGATGTTTGACTACACCTTGTGGCTTTGGGACGTCTCTCCTGCCTCTTAGAGCTGAAAGGCTAATGGCTTTGAGTTTACCTTTTAACTACATTTTCTTCTGCTATCTGGCTCCATGGTGGTCTCTCTAAATCCATTTTAGCCACAGGGCTGGAAGATACAGACAGTTAAGCACATGATGGAATACGTACCCTTCAGAAATGAAGGAGCTGGGATTCTCCAAAGCAGCGTTGGCTCTGGTGCATGATGAGCAACCACAGCATTTGTGTTCTTCTTACCTGAAAAAGGAGCAACATCCAGAAAGGATTTTATTTATTTAGCAGTTTTAAAGTATGCTGCAGAAACGTAAAAAAAAAATACTTGAAACAATCTATTCTGACAGATTAATCCCTAAGACAAAAAATAAAAAAAAGGATCTGGTAAGATGAAGTGTGGATGCTTTTAGCCTTGGCTATCCAGATCTTCTTACTCAGGCATAAGGTGTTTTTTTTCTACTCTGGGAACTGAGTTTCACAAAGTTTTTGCAGCGAGAAGAGAGGAGGCAGAGTCTGGCCTCATGGGCTGAAGTGGAGGGATAGAAAAGGGCTAGGAGAAAATATCTGGATAATGACCCATGACACAGGACTTAAATGCCAAATTTTTGCCAGCAAAGCAGAGTCAGTTGTGCTGCCCTCATTTCACCACAAACAGAAAGTAAACCCTGAACTCTAGAACACCTGGAAGAAAGAATAATTTAAAAAGGCAAGACTCAAATCCTGCAGCTTGATAGTAAGTAACCATCTGTCAAAACACAACCAAACATTTATGTCACTGGAAACACCTGGACTAACTATCCCAAGCACCAGCGGGTCAAACCCCAACCCTGGTGGAAGCCTTGACACTCTTTAATGCGATTTCCCACTGCCCACGCAGGGGGAGATTAAAAGAAAATAATGCCGAAGTGAGAGCTCCCGGGGGAGAGCCGGGCTCGTTGCGGTGGCGGGGGAGTTGGTGGCCAGGCTGGGCCGGGCTCCGGGGCCACCGCGGCGTGGGACGGCGCGTCCTGCCGTGTCCCGCGGAGCAGCGCGGGGCGGACCGAGGGCCCGCGGCGAGCCGTGGGGAACCCTCCCCGCTGCCGCGGCGCCCCCGGGGGGCGGGGGGCGGGCGGA
>JAAGNO010007489.1:2808-31355 GCA_033439905.1 Ceryle rudis
AACAGACTCCCCAGAGAGGTTGTGGAGTCTCCTTCTCTGGAGACTTTCAAGACCTGTCTGGATGCATTTCTGAGTGACCTGCTCTGGTTTTGTCCTGCTCTGGCAGGGGGGTTGGACTCGATGATCTTGGGAGGTCCCTTCCAACCTAGAACATTCTGTGAATCTGTGACTTCATAATGACAGATCCCAGTTCGTTATTTCTTCTGGGTTCTTAAAAAGAAATCTCATTCTAATTCCTTTCTTGACCTTGAGGGAACTGCGATTTTACAGTCAAACTTGCTAATTAGTTTTTATGTTGACTGGCAAGCACCAGCACACACCAACGGCCAGTGTGTGGCTGGTGACACCCACTATCTGAAAGCTGTTCCCAGGACTCTCCCATGGAGCCCATACAGCAAAAGCTCAGAGGTGAAAAGTGAGCTTGCAGGAAGAGCATGGTGTTCCTTATGGAGACGTATGAATCTGCTTTAAATTGATATATTTTGAATGCTGATGCTTTATGATATGAGAAGTGTGTGCAAATAAGATTACTGTTTTAATCATACCTTTTGTTGGTTTTCCCCCAAAATTATACGAGCAGTAAAGATGAATGTTGCAAAGAATCAATTTTAGCCCTGTGTTTTATGTTGACCCTTCCTGACATCTGAGCTTCTGCAGCATTGGAAGCTGACATTATTAGTTGTTCAGCTCTGTCAAACTGGAAATTTCACCTTATTAAAATGCAGTTGCCATGGAAACACCATAGTTCTGTGATTTTTTGCTTGCAGGCGGTATAGAAAAAATCTCAGTACCAATATACAAGTCAATGCACGTCATTTTAAAATACCTTCTTGGTGCTCTGATGCTTTTAAAATGAAAAAATACCAATAGGAAATGTAAGCTGTAGCACTTTTTCTTAATGTACTGGAAGAGTGAAAGACACTTTTCAACGACTATCTTGGGTGTGTGCCATAGAGAAATAACACCAAGGCAGAAAGTGATTCTGGGAGAGCTTTCTTTTTTTAATTAAAGCCAGCTCTTCCAAAGGCCCAGGTCCTGCCTCTTTTTTATTCATACTGACTTATTTCATATGAATATTTTTATTTTAATAGCTTTGTCCTTGGCGTTTGAAGGCCTCTTTTGTTCCTTGAGCACTCTGAAGAACTTACCTTCCAGATGTGTGTTGTGCTGCCGTCCAGTACGACACAGGCCAGGGGCTTTCCGGGTTAACAATGGCACACAGAAACCACTGAGCCATGTGCCTGGGGTGCGCAGGAGACCTTAGAAGAACGGGAGGTGAGCAGTGCCTGGAGCCCTGCGGCTGCCCTACGGGCACTTCCAACCCGTAACATTTGTTGGTTTATTTTTTATATACCCACACCCACTCCCACTCCCACATCCACACCACACCCACTGCACACCCACATCCACACCCACTCCCACTGAACACCCACATCCACTCCCACACCCACTGAACACCCACACCCACTCCTACACCCCCCCAACAGGAGCTGCAGGAAGGGCAGCGATGTGTTTGCGATCACCAGGTGGGGAGCAGCCCGTGGGTGTCCCCCCGCGGTGCTGCAGCTGCCCAACTCTCACAGCCATCGCTGGCAGCTTTGCCGGGGCAGAAGATGCCTGGGAACTGTAGAGCTGTCAGTCTGACCTCGCTGACAGGTCATGGAGCACATCATCTCGAGTGCCATCATGCACCATACAGAGGACAACCAGGTGATCAGGCCCAGGCAGCCCATGGGTTGATGAGAGGCAGGTCCTGCGTGACCAACATGATCTCCCTCTGTGACAAGGTGACCCACTTACAGGCTGTGGATGGTGTCTACCTGGACTTCAGTATAGTCTTCAACACCATTTCCCACGGCATCCTGATGACAAAACTGTTGGCTCACAGCTGGGACGGACAGATGATCTGCTGCGTACAACACTGGCTGGACAGCCTGGCCCAGAGACTGGTGGTGAATGGAGTTAAATTCAGCTGGTGGCCGGTCACAAGTGGTGTTCCCCAGGGCTCGGTACTGGGACTGCTTCTGTTTAACATCTTTATCAACAACCTGGAGGAGGAGATTGACTGCACCCTCAGGAAGTTTGCAGATGACACCAAATCAGGCAGGAGTTTTGATCTGCTTCAGAGTGGGAGGTCCTTCCTACTGAAGGACCTGGCCAGGTTGGATCGATGGGCTAAGGCCAGTGGTATGAGGTTCAACAAGCCAAGAGCCAAGTCCTACCCAGCAACCCCAAGGCAATGCTACAGGCTTGGGGAAGAGTGGCTGGAAAGCTGCTTGGCAGAAAGGGACCTGGGGATACTGGTCACTATCAGCTGAATGTGAGCCAGCAGTGTGCCCAGGTGGCCAAGAAGGCCAACGGCATCCTGGCCAGTGTCAGAAATAGTGTGGCCACCAGGACCAGGGGACTCATTCTCCCCCTGTACTTGGCACTGGTGAGACAACACTTTGAATAATGGATTAAGTTTTGGGCACCTCAATAGAAGAAAGACATTGAGATGCTGGAGCATGTCCAGAGAAGGGCACTGAAGCTGGTGAAGGGTCTAGAGAACAAGTTTTATGATGAGCAGCTGAGGGACCTGGGGTTGTTGAGAAAAGGGGACTCAGGGGAGACGTTCTTGCTCTCTACCACTACATGAAAGGGAGTTGTTGAGAGGTAGGCACTGGCCTCTTCTCAGAAGTAACTAGGAACAGAACAAGAGGGAATGGCCTCAAAGTGCAGCAGAGGTTTTGGTTGGACATTAGGAAAAGTTTTTTGACTGAAAGGGTTGTCAGGCACTGGAACAGGCTGCCCAGACAGGGGGGTTGAGTCACCATCCCTGGATGTGTTTAAAAGCTGTGTAGATGTGGTGCTTGGCGATATGGCTTAGTGATGGACTTGGCAGAATAGGTTGCATTTGATGATCTTAAAGGTCTTTCCCAACCTAAATGACTCTATGATTCTGTGACTGTCTGCGCATATATTCTTCTCTTATCTCTTGCCCAGAACATATCCAACTGCTGCAGGTCCTCAGGTACTTCAAGCAGTCTGCACCTTCTTTGCTTTCTGTATCATTTGTTCATTATCCCAAGTCCCTTCAGTGCATTCTTTTGCCCTGATATTCCACGGAACAGTTTAGATACTGTAAATTGCCTTCTGCCTCCCTTCCCATTAAGTTACCATCTGTTACGCATTATCCTCAAATGTTATTTGCAGACCAATGAACTTCCACTGAAAAATATGGGCTATTTCCCTTCATTTTCTTCTTCACTCCAGATCTGGCTCTGTGTAAAGTGTGTGTGCAGCTGTTCAGTGCTTGCTTGGAGGTTTATCTGCTACCTCAAGGCTTTATCTGCCATCTCTTTTATCTCTCACTGAGTTTCTTGATTTTTTCATTCTCCTTTTTCTTTCTAGGATGAAGGGCTGAGGAATAAGTGTGCCCACAGCCTCTCTGCGAGGATCTGCAACCCTGTCCAGCCTCTGCTATTGCCATCAAGTCATATATCAGAGCAGCTTGTGCTATGAACTCACTTGGCTACTCAGATGCTTCGGTGAAATGCGTCAAGCTGCCAGGTGAAATATATTTCTGTGTTTTAACACTTGCTTCAACAGGACATCTTCCTCCCTTGTCAGTGTGACTTTTTGTTTGATCCTGAACTGTAACAAATAGTGACTTTCCTGTAACATTTCAGGCATCTGTCCTGAGGCTTTACATTGTGCCACTTCTAACTGAATGTTACAAAGATCCACATGGCCACAGCTTTCATCCTAGTGAGAGGGACAGATGTGGCTGTCCACCCAGCATCGTCCAACAGTGATTCTGCAGCCAGTCAGCCCACAGAAAGGACCAGCGCTGCCATCCTCCCGGCCTGTTATTGTTCCTTTTGGTATTAAATGGAAGATCATTACTTCAGTCCTGCCAAATCCTGTTCACAATTAGCAAAACTGTACTTCCAGAATCTGTTCAGAAGCCTATTCCTCAGATGAGGCTATTTTCTGCGAGCTATTTGTATCTCTGCATAGCAGACGGTATGCTATTTGTTCACTCATCTCACTAACAAGAACAGTGTTCTTTCCCTCTTTTAATCCATGTTTGCTCCTCTTTGCTTTTTTACCAGTGGCCTGGACCTTAAAGATTTCCCCATCTGTCACCTCACCTTCACACTTTTCTGTTCCATGTTTTATGCCTCCTCAAACATCAGAGCAAATCACCCTTTGGTATGAGCAGCTTTTGTTAGCCAACAAGTGGATGCAGCTTCCTCCCAGTGATGCTTCACACCGGTGGTCCTAAGGCAGCTCCAGGGCACTACATCAGGTAGGTTGGGCCTTTCCTTTCTGTGATCTGAAGGCAAATTTGGCTAAATCTGTGAGAATTTCAGGTTGTCTTTTTCTCCAGGGACTAAGGCACTGCCAGACATGTTCTTCTAAATTAATTATTGAAAGAAAAATTTTGACTTACACAGATCTATTTCCCTTTAGGCCTCTGTCGTCATATTCTGAGTACAGGGAATGTATTTATTTTACAGTCACAAAAAGGTCCTATATCACTGTGCCTCTGATCTGTTACTATATTATGATCATGTCGGAAACCCCTTTCTTGGCTTCCTGAAAATAAATACGCTATGAAAAATGTATACAAACCAGTGATACAGATGGCAAAGGCTCAGGCTGGAGCAGTCCGTTGCTGGGAGGACTACACCCTGCTGAAGGGACCCACTCTGGAGCAGTTCCTGAAGAGCTACAGCCCATGGGAAGGACTTGTGTTGAAGGAGTTCATGCAGGGCTGTCTCCCATGCAACAGAGCAGGGGAAGAATATGAGAGGTCCTGCCCCTGAGGAGGAAGGAGCAGCAGAGGCAATGTGTGATGAACTGACCTTAACCCCCCTTCCCCACCCCCTTGTGCCACCAAGGGGGATGAGGCAGAGAAACTGGGAGTGAAGGTGAGCCCAGGGAGGAGTGGGGGGAAGGTGTTTAAAAGGCTGATTTAATTGGTAACAAATCAAATTGATCCTTTTATTTCCCAAGTCAGATCTGTTTTGCCTATGACAGTAATTGGTGAGTGATCCCTCCCTGTCTAGATCCAGGAGCCTGTTGTTCTGTTTTCTCCCCCTCATCCCTCAGGGGTAGGAGTGAGAGAGCAGCCATGAGGCACTTTGCTGCTGGCTGGGCCTGAACCACAACATAGGGTCATAAGTTCTCAGCTACAGGCACCACAAAACTGGCAGCAGGAGAGCACATGTGAAGAGCTACATCAGTGAACAAGCAGGCGCTAGACCAGTCCAGTATCCAGTATGAAAAGATGGATGTGCAGATGGGGTCCAAGTGACCACTGCCTACTCTCCATCCTTGCTAACAGAAGGAGGACTGTCCCTCACTCAGTGGTTAGAGGATAAATAGCAGTGAGTTTCTTTGCTGCACCCAGCTGACACAGGGCATGATGAAATGAAACCTTCGAGCTAAGTAAATTCATAGGAAAACTATTTCTGACTGCAAGCCATCTGTGGCTGTAACCATTCTGTGGATAGTAGATTTTAACAAACATTTGAAATTACTGAGAAGTTAGCAAGGCTATTTGGCCTTAGGTTTCAACAGAGCATTTTCAGCTGAATCACTGAACCTCTCTGCCAGTTTACTAACTCCATCCAGCCTTTCAGTCCTCAACACATTCACAGGTAATGAACACCGAATGCTCAGCACAAGGCTGCTAAAAACAGCAGTAGGATGAAAACTGGAAAACAGCAAACCCAACAGAGAAGTGGGTACTTTTTATAAACTATTCCTAGGAAAGTGAAGAGCTTCAAAGATCCTAAGATACCCACTGCCATCATCTGAACATTGCTGGTGCCCTCAGAACTGCCTTTCAGTGAGTGGTCGGCACTGCCAAACTGAGGGCTGTGCACATGCTGCTTCATAGCTCACTGACCACTCTAAATTCTCACCCTAGAGTTAAAACTTCCCTTTTCCTCACAGGGGAAAGTCTGACATTGCAAAACATGGTCTTGTGATGATGAGGAATGAAAGAAAATATCTTCAGCTTTTCCTCTGAAATGAACATTAAAAAATACTGGGGAGAAAGGGATTCATTATAGAGCTCTGAACATTCATTTTGACTTTTCATAGTACTTCTCCATTATTTGACATCATGCCAACTCTCATGCATATTAAGCACCTAATACTATTCAGGCATTTTATTTAAGACAGCTACAATGCTTAAAATATTCTATGCTTTTGTTTAAAAAAAATTAGAATCTTTGAGACAGCTACTATCTCACAGTGATCGAAATGGCTGCTTTTCTAGATCTAAGTGTCTTTTTTGTCAATATTGAAATAATTTCACAAGCAAGGAACACTTTAGTGGTATAAAAAACCCAATGATTAAAACCATTTTTAAAGGATGGATATTGTAACAAAAATCAAAATCAAAATGATGAATAAGTTCTTTGAAGATCTGAGCCCAAATTCTTAAGTAATGAATACTCAACCAGCAGTAGTTTTGCTACACACCAAGTGTTTCTTCCCATATTCTGTTGATAAAACAAATCCACAGAAAGATATTTGGCTGCCAAAACTTTTCCTTCTATATGGTTAGGTGCCAAATTAGCGGTTACATGATTTGTAACTGTCATGAGATAGATTAGTAATGTGGATTAAAGTGAAGTCTGTTGCTCATCCCTTCATTCACTCTGATGGACTGAATTGACCCGACTTAGATTGTAAACTAAAGATGGGCATTAGGGCTTGTTAAGGAGGGACGCTGAAGATATCCTGCACTTCTGTACTTCATGGCAAGAGGGGCTGCCATAATACTGTGTAATCACATAGACTAAGACTGCTAGAAACCAAATGTCAGAGCAAAGAATAAAACTCAGTAAAAAAATATCTGGTACTTAATCCCCTCACAACCTTTTTGCTTATTTCTTTGCGTGGTAGAAAATGTTGCAGGGTTTGTGCATCTCCGAGTGTGCACAAACACCCAACCACAACCACACGCATACATAGTTTATAAACCTCCTGTTACCCAGATTCAGTTTAGTGCCCTTTAATTTAATATACTACTGAGTTTCACTAAAATATGGCAAAGGAAAAAGGTAAAAAAAAAATCTTTCTGAGCCCTTTATCACTTGCAGTCTCAGTCAAGTTCTCTCTACTTCTCTCCTCCAGGCTGAATAATGCTGGCAATCTATTTTCAGTTTCTCATTGTAATATAATGATATTTTCCCCTACAGAGATTTATAATTCCTCTGTAATTGCTCATCTACTGGAGACTTCTTTTTAACCTGAGAAAGAGGAACTATTTTTGAGATAACTCGTAGTCAGTTCCCATGATTAGATGTAAATTAGAACAATGCAGAGATCATTAAGGGTTACAAAGACACATTTTGAATCATCAAAAAAATTCACTAGAAACCATGGGAAAAATTAATTAATTCCTTATTTGTTTCTTGGAATTTTTGCTTGTGATAATTTGATAGTAAGAAAAAAGTCACAGGAACCTAAATACTTCCAGATGAAATAAAGCCCAGACCTGCCTGTGTTTCAACTGTGCTTTCATTACTGCCTGTCTTGGTGACTTTGACCGAGCAGCAGTAGCATGCACTCGTATATAAATCCTCCAGACTTTCTAATCTAGATCCAGTGGTACTACTTTCTTAGGGCACTCCTGTGAGCCTGGTTATTCAATATTTGCAAAGGTTTTGTAGACAATTGCAACACCTAACCATGCTTGCCTTGCTTGGCTAACAGGTATGTTATGAGCAACACTGGGCAGCCAAATGAAGCAAGTCATCTGCACGTGAACAGCTTTTCCGCCACACTCTGTGAGAAGATGACAGATGCAAGGCTTGTCCAATTGTCAAGACTTAATGAGCTGAGAAGGAATCCCTTCAGATGTCTCCTCAGGTAGAAAAATACATATCCCAGGCAGACAGAACAGGGACTGGTAACAGGTAACCCTGTTTTTAGAGGTTTTTACTGTCCTGAGAGCCAGGGAAATGAACAATTTCTGGAACAAACCCCTTCACAGGAAGAGGTTGTGGCATAGGTTAAAACACACCACATGAAGAAGATGTGTGATACAGATGTCAGTCATAACTGGGAACTGTGAAAGAAATACTTGACCGGCTCTGGCAAAGTACTAATTCTGTCTCCCACAGCCTCTGCCTGCCTGTGCTGAGGGTCTTTCAACCCACACAAACCTCTTCAAGGCAACTGGACACATCCTGAGTATTATTTTTTCCTAATAGCACTGGTTTACCATGAGATGGTGGGACAAACTTCTCATGACACAAAACCCTCTATTTCTTTTTGCAGTGAAGTAAAGCACTGCTGCGGACACTTTCCCTGGATATAAATGCAGCCTGAGTTACAGGACGGTTCTCATGGACCAGATCCAGGCTTGTCTGCTTGTTCACTTCAGTGAAGTAGTATAGCAAAGGGGGGTGGAGAGTAAAAGAAATATGAGAGGAAAGAAATGCTCTTATCTAACAAGAAAAAAAAATAAATTATGAGCCTGTTCCTTAGTAAATCAGACCAGAGAAAGTAAAGTGGTCACTGCCAAAACACATGAAGCACATTCCTTGCAGAGTGGCAGAGCAATGATATGTTCATTCATCCTGTGCCTGGGGAAATGGGAGCCAACAGCATATTTCAGACTGATAGATTGTCCAGATAGAAGGTAAGTGCTTCTTTTAACACAGGGCAACAGAAAAACTGGTGTAATATGTGTTCATCAAATTATCACAGGGTTTTTTGTAACAAAAAAATCACGGCGGTTGAATGGGAAATCACAGTTCACTTTTTTAAAAGGTGTTATACAAAATATTAAAGCTTTATTTTTTAGGGGGAAAAAAAGAGTTTATTTTCTTGCTCAGTTTCATATTATTTTATCACATCTTTAAACCAGGGCAAAAGCAGGGACTGATTTATCAGTGGATCAATAAAAATCAGATGGTCTTATAAACAATTTCTCTTGATGGAGAAAAATCACTGTCAAAATTTTGAACACCTTTGCAGACAATGTCATTTCTTTTTGAAAGCAGAAGACAAATGCAAACACTCAGAGTTTTACACCTTACCAGCTTCCTGAAGTCTGCTTTCTTCTACCTACACCTTATTTATAGAGAGGTCCAAAGGTGTGGATAGGGTATGTGTATGACAACTGCAACCGTTTAGTCCTGGATTATGATGTAGCTGAGTTGCGAGGCCCCGCACATCAGTTTGTTCAGAGGAACTGTTTTGCTTCTTTGAGTAAGATTGTTCTGAGAAAATCACCAGCAGTGATGTACTCTCCCATCTTCTGGCTCAGCAGCTCTAAAAGTGAAAAGGCAACTCCTCTGCCTTTTTCACTCACTCCTGCCCTCTTTGCACATTTTGGTTAAGAATTGTTCTACCATCACTTGTTTGTCAGTTCTCACCATTGCCCTCTCATCTCCATCCATGGCTCAGGTAACGTCCCTGGTATTTCATCAAATGAAGTGCAGTGTCCCAACAGATCTGGCAGACCTAGGGCCACCTGCTACAATTACAATTAATACTTTGTAGGACCCTTCATGTTTCACCAACCCAAATTAACATGCAAACTGTAGATACATGTGTATATATAAAAATGTGCACCTGTATATAGATATATATGTAGGTAAGTTACATATGACAATAACATGATATTTTGTGGTGGAACATGGGGAGTGCAGTAGCTAATTAAGACATCACAGAGAAATAAGGCTAAATAATGTTACTGCTTGATTTAGTATTTGGCAATCACTAGTACTCAGTATACTTACCCCAATAAAACCTACTCTGTTGCTATGCCCTGGGCTTAAAAACATACTCTGTGCCTATAATGGTTTTCCTCAAACTTGCTGGTACTCGGTCAACAAAACAAAACAAAACAAAACAAAGTGAAGCACTACTTTGTTATCTTTATAGGCCTGGGAAAGAAAATGCATCTGCAGAAAGCAAAACACCACAGTTTCAGAAGGTGTAGGTTGGGCTCTTTGGCCTTCCACTGCGAGAACTAAAGTAAGCTTTGAAAGTATCCTATTCAGTATGCTGGTCCACCTTGGAGTCCAGCTTGCTGCATTTGGAGGATTTGACAAACATTGTTTTAAATCTCTTTTGCTTCTATTTGTTTCAGGATTACTGATCCTATCAGAGCAAGACCGTGCCCAATGTGGAAATCATGAGCCAGCACAGCAAAATGTTCTTCACTGGATTCAAACAGCACCTCTGGTCAAGCACTGTGGGTATTGTCAGAAATACAGTAAGCCTCCCCAGAGCACGAAGTTCACATGTAACATCAGAGCCACAAGCCAAAAGAACAATTTTGTTCTTGCCTCTAACTCCTCAGCAAACTGATTTCACTTAACAGTTAGAGCTGTTGTGCTGAATCTTAATTACAGGGCAAGTACATTGCACCACTGCTAAAGGAACACATATGGTTGATTAATTTCTCCATATTAATAGATTACTCATTTCACAAGGTATTTCAGGGTAGCTGAACACAGAGATTCAAACATTTTCAGGAACGAGGGCCTGGCTACTACCCGTGGGCTGATTTTTACTTGCTGTCATTCTGACAGCAGCTATTTGTGGGACAGTTTGTGAACCCTCAGCAACTTCAGACAGGCTGTTTAAAAGCTCTTAAGTCTTAACTACAAACAAGTTGTTGTTATCCTGTCCAAATCCAGGAACTGTTGATAGCAGCGTATTTGCCTCACCCTCCTCAGCTTGCAGCCAAACAGCTGGAGCTTCTGCCTTGCCTCTTGCCAGCCCGGGATGGCCAGGGAAGCAAAACGAGACCCCAGCTGCAATGAAAGTGGGAGAGTGAGGAAGGGACTGGGATACTCGGCCACACGTGTATCCATCAGTGAGCACACACACACACACACACACACAGAGAGGATTTATTTGCCTCTAAAACTATCTTTAATGATTTAGTACTTCCAAGTTACATACACTTATCCTGGACTGGCGTCACTGAAATAAACTACTGGCAGAGGAACAGAATCGGGCCATCGTGAAAGCACATTCGTGGCACTGACACACGGTGTGGATTCTCCCCTGTCTACTATTGTTCCCATGGCTTGTTAGGACCTGTTTTGTACTAGAATGCAAGCTGCTATGGGCAAAGGGTGTGTGTATTCAGCCACACCTATAGCACCCTGAGCCTCACTTGGGGATTGTTTTTATTGTAACCAATGCTTGTTAAAATTAGTCGCGTAACCCAAGAGAACAAATACCACTAGGCGGTTTCTAAACAATTTGCAGGTGGGAATTATTCATACAAATGATTCAGCAAGCAGTCAGTATGAAATATTTGACAAAAGCAAATATTTACCAACTACAGGGAAAGCTGTTTGTGGCAAACTTAAACATAACTCTGTTTTGTGTGAAGGGCTTTATTTCCAATTGCTTAGAACTTTTCTACATGTTGACAGTTTTAAATGAAAGGTTTTGATTCTACCTATTTACTTGTACCTTTCTTCTCCCTAACATTTCTGTCTGAATATTTCAACTATTTCTGAGAATGAGGTTGGGACGAAAAAAACAAACCCTCCTGTTTGGTCTAATATGAAAATATTTAATACTATTCAGGGGCTTTCAATCTGAGAGGGAATATCATGCTCTTTATCATGATCAAAAACACAAATCAAAGACAGTTCTGCTGAGAAATATTTAGAAATATTTTGATGAAACCTATCTGCATCATGAATATCCTTTGAATGTGTTTGTTCAATATATATTATTACTGTTAGAGAATTTAACCAGGGAAAATAAGTCATGTATCTTCTGGTTATCGACAAAACAGGCACATACACATTGCTAACTATAAAAAAATAGGAGGATCCAAAGCATGTTGTTAGAGCTGGTATGTTAGTGACTTGCATGTTACTGGCTACAGTGCATGTTAACAAGGTCAAGCTAACCCACAGTCTTGCAATATAAAATGAATGATCTTTCTTTTTCTCTCCACAGAAGCAATTCTATATTCAGAAACTTACTGGAAAATGCGGGTAAATCAATTTCTCTGAAGAGGAAGGTAGTTAAGCTCTATCCTGGTGGAGCTCCCATAGTTGCTTACCTAAAAGTACAGTACAATTAAGGAAAAAGATCAATATACTTGCCTTCTGGTCTCGTGTTCAAAACTGAGGGCATTTCCATTCCCCAGGAGGGCTCTGCTATGTATTTCCTTAGTGCAACTAGAAGCAGTTAATGGATTTTACAAAGCACTATTCATGAACCTTGATACGTTGTTTCTTGTAGCTTATTTACAAATACTTTAATTATTTAACTTGTTGCTTACTTAAAAGTTGTAACCTTGCAAAGATGTTTACCTATATTAGAGTAAAAAGTGTCTTCACTCCTAATGTGTAACAACTATGATAAAGTTGTCACAGAAACTGACTTTATTCCTGATGGTAGCTGAAACTGGAAGTAAGGAGCCTCCATGATTTATTTAGACAGGAGGAGTGGCGAAAGGATATATATATAGACAAAAATATATATATAATATATGTCTTTTATTGTTATGTCTTTGCGTTACTTGCAACAAGATTTTACTTGCTTCTGAAAAAAAAAGAGTCCTAATTCTGATTTTACTGAACGTGCAATCCATGCATTGCAATGACATAAAATATGAAGATTATAATTTCTAAAGTTTATTCAAGAGAATTTTTAAGAACGTTAATGAAAATGGTAAGAGAACTGTAGAACTAAAATTAGCTTCTCAGGAAGAACTGCAGAATATACACAAAGAAATTTCAATTCTGTATTACATTCTCAGTGTGAATAAAGAATGACAAAGATCAGTAGAGTTCCAGCTAATAGCTTTCTAGACACATTTTATTTTATGCAAAATATCGTGAACAATCCCACTTATATCTCTTGTCATTCTGGAGAGATGAGGCAGTAGAACTTGGTTTGGTTTTATATATGTTTGTTTACTGTATAATTTGCTGTTAAAATCTTGAGAGAGACACCGTGTGTCTGTGTTCAAGGCATGACAGCCAGATCAAGATCTAGCAGTACCTTAAAGTCAAACTATGGTAGAAGGTCGTCAGCAGTTACATAGCCCTAAAAGGGATTTTAGGTGAAATCTCAGTGCCTCCCATCCTCTGTAAATCTAGCCCCGGGAACAATTCCATCAATCCTCTATAATCTACATGTTTTTCTGGGCATGTGACATCACTTCACAGTGTTTGAAGGACTCAGTAGAGGTGCTATAATTGGACTAAATGCTGGCAGAACAGATGCAAACCAAAAATGACCCAGATCTGTCTGAAAAGTAGTTCTTCAGAGGAGACAGGCCATGGGAAAAGCAGAATATACTGTTTATTTCTAAACCTAGTAATTCTTGATCACATTCCTGATCCGGCCATGTCACAGAAGACGATTACAAAGGCAATGAGGCTTTACAGATTTTACTACATTTCCTTTAGTAAAAGCATATTCCTTCCTTTTCTAGTTGCTAAATCACTGTAGCCTTTGAAGTTCAAGTATTATCCGCCAAACATTCAGAATACACAGGCTCATATACACGTCTCCATAGAACTGGCTTTCTATTTTATACTCTGATATTCACCGGGAAAAAAAATCAGGACATTTTCAGAAACTTCTATCTCTGCAGTGGGGTCCAACCACAGAAAAGCTGAGAGACTCAATAACAGTTCCCTTGAACACTGTCGGCTCTTTGCAAAAGTGAACACTCCACAAGAGAGCTCATGAATTAACCCAAATTTGTTACATCTTCTACAAGGCTCTTTTTTTTAAGGGCCTTTTTGGCTGGAATTTGTTGTACTTCTATGTTCTGAAATAGTCATAACCTTGTGCAACAGATAGGTGTCTGGGTTTAAAAAAATACTACAGAATTTAAAATGGTTTATGCTGTTGATATTAACACTAAATTATAATATTATGAATTTCCCATGTAATATTCTGTGCTATGATAGAAATGATACTGTGTTGCTGGAGGGGGTCTATTATTATTAAAAAAAAAGCCACATGCAGTGATATGCAGCAGTCCTGAACGTCACGATTTATTTGCCTTGATTCAGGGTAAGACTGAAGCACATACTCACTAGGACAAAGTTTGAATGCTTTGCTGATTGGTACTTAATTAAATTTGAGGAAGAGTGTAGCCTGCTTTTTATTTCTGAATTCAAGAACTGTGCTATGAAAATTTTCTTTTCCTTTAGCTGAATGGAGGAAAAGCCAGGTAGAAGGTGGGATTTTCCTAGTTCATATACCATACATGAAATAAGTTTAATTTACACTACATAAGGTATTCTAAAACATACAAAGAAAAACTTCTGTGAGTATCTTGTTCTCTCCCTTGCTTCCCTCTCCTTTTTGTTTCCAAATACAAGGTTTCAGTTACATAGAAGAAATTCCTTTGGGGTTGGTGATGATTTGGCAATGCCCTTAGTTCCCCATCTGGTTCGGCCTTTTTTTCCCATCTCAGAGCAGAACCACTAAGGTAACTTTCAGTGCCAGACTAATGCTCCCTGACAGCACTCCGACAGAGCATTTGTGAACTAAATTACTTATCTCACACTTTGCAAATACCAAACGGTGAGAATTAAAGGGATTTAATAGCGGTTATCACATATTTAGAGTCCACCTCTTCTGTTTGTTGCCTTTCTCTAACCTTCCTTTCAATCCATAACCTTCCTTTCAATCCATAACCCTGTGCAGAATTGATGGAGTGCACAATTTTGCCCAGGTGTATATCCATTGTTTTAGGAAAGGAAGAGTTATTATTCAAAGCAGTTATGCAGAAACTTGGCTGAGAGAGGCCCGATCACAATGGTACTCGAGGTCTCTTAGGACACTTCCCTTTTGTTCTGGAAAAGACAAGACTCTAGAGAATATTTAACTCAAAACAACACAAAATAGCCCCCCAAACTCTACACATGGCAAAGAAAAGCAAATAGACAATGGAATATTTTGCTTTTGTGAATAATTACTTTCCTGAATTGGGTTGCTGAAGAGAGCAACTTGATGCTTGAGTAACTCTGAGTGTCCTGAATTAATATCTTATTTCATTTTGGGAGTGTAGTTCTGAGATGGATCTTCTGATCATCCCCACTTACCAGTTACATTCACACAGGGATCGGGCTCTGAGCACTCAGCCTCAATTCCCTTCAGACAAAAACAAGCTACACGATGTGGTCCCAAAGCACGCTCCTCCAAACACTAAAATATTTAATCCACAGCCTGTAAAGCTGAAAAGTAAACTTCCCCTCATGCGTATGTTATGAATGTCATCTTCTTAGCACACATTCCTTTGCTCTCCAAAAGCTTCTGCAGTGCTGTATCGGTTGCCACTACAAACCTTGGCCTCCTTAGGAAACAGTTTGTGCACACAGTCATGAAATCAATTTGTACAAATAAGAAAGACTTTTGCCTATGGTGTTCTGGGAAATCGGGCTCGGTGAGTAGTCTGGCACTGAAACACTTAATCTCCAAATGCTGCAGGTCAGTATTTCAAAGCATGTGACAAAGAGACTATAGCTGAGACCAATACAGGCAGAAACTTTGGGATTTTTTTAGTCACTTCATTTTAAGACCATATTTTATTTTTTCTATGAAGATACATTTAACAGACATTCCTGTGCTGAGATACGTGATCTTGTCACAGTTTGAATTGTTTTTATATTAGCATGAGTGGGCACAGACTTACAGCTATGACTGCAAATTAATGAACCAACAACCCAAATGATTAAAAAGGCTGTTTGCAGAGCCATGTTCACAGTGCTTCCACATGCCTACAAGGGGAAAATCACTACAAATTACTGCAAAACATGATCCAAACCTCCAGGAGCAGTAAAATTCTTGTTTGCTGCCAACATGTGTAAACCCAGAGAGGAGGCACCTCAAGAAGAGCAAAAGAAATGGAAGATGGACATGTGAATTTTTTCAAAAGTTAAAAGTCATGATAGTTTTGTGTTATATTCCAGACTTCTTTTGTGAATTCAGAAGTATAGTTGTGCTGGTCTGGGGAAAAAAAAAAGTAGGTAAAAAATAGAGTCCATACTTTCACTGTCTTTGGGAAGCATACACTTAAGAGTTCAAAATAGTTGCTAATGAGAAAAGTTTTGTAAAAACCCGAGTGGTCTTTGTGAAGAGATGGAAGACAGAATGGTAAAACAGCATATCGACGTGCACAGCTAACGAGGAGGAATTTTTAAGTCAGGAAAATGCCCAAAGAGTGGGAGGAAAACTATTGCTCTGCTTCAGAGTTTTCTCACAGATGTAAAGCCCTAGATTTTTATGCAACAAAGTATGGAGCAGGCAGTTTTTATACTGTAGAAATGAACTTGCACTTGTAGGAGGTTGAACAGGAAAGAACGTAATAGATCTTTTTCACTCCAAATATTGTGTACTTTTCCTTGCAGAAATTAATTTTGTAAAATAGGTCTATGAGCAGGTTTCTGCCATGCTAGTACAGTGAATTGTTGAGCACTGTTCCAGAGCCACAGCTGCAAAACTTGACAGAGTATGGTGTTATGACCAGAGGGATACTTCACAATAGAAGAATTATGGTTTAATATGACTGGCTTCTTGGTTCTTTTTCAGAAGGATATGCTGAAATTACTTCAGACAAACTATAAAATATAAGGATTCTTTAATTATCTTGTTTCAGACATCTCAAACTCCTGACAAAGGATACTCTGAGAACAGAAAAGTCCTATGATTTTCTGACAAGTACTGGAGGCTGAAGTGAGAGATTAAGTTAAACTAACTTATGCTACAGTCTTTAGAATATTGTTGTCTTTTTCCTTGGTGATGCTATTGCATAGAAGCTGATCAGAGTAAAGAATAAACATGGGGCAGTTACTCAAACTCTCATGGTTTCGATAGGAAGACAGTTTCAGCAGACACTATATAAGAAATACTGTCAGACACAGTGATTTGAGAAAACAAGATTGAGAATACAACTCCAAAGGATTCCCCAGAGAGAAGAAAAATCTTCATATTTTCAGACATACGCTGCAGATTTGGATGTAAAAGTCAATTTAATCATAATAACCCCGTTCTCTATACTACACATTAATGATTAGCCAGTCAAAAAAATTATTCCAAGGAAAAAGTCTAGATTACTTCAGTATTTTAGCAATGCTTTTTAAGTTCCATGTTTCACTGTGTGAAAATAAGTTTCACATCAACAAAACATTTATCACAGATTCACCAGTGCTGATTCCATATTAGTAACTTCTACTTTTATATGAGACTAATTGTCACCATCTCACTTTTCATAAGTAAATGTGCTAACACTTTGTAAGATAATTTTTCAGGCGCTGTTTCAATTGGCCATGCAATGATATGGTTAGTTCTGGACATATTTAAAAGATGAGTATACATGGCACTTGGGAGACAGTTTAGTGTTGGATTTAGCAGTACCGGGTTAACTGTTGAACTTGACATTAATGGTCTTTTCCAGCCTAAATGATTCCATTGTCATAGTAGCTTTGCAAAGGCAGTCGTTCTAAATGCTCCTTTCTGTGTGGAATTTCACTCTGACCAGCATCCACAGTTGGGGTTATTTGGTTCAGGTTAAAAACCAAAACAAACCATTTTTCTCTTTGGATTCTTTCCATCTCAAACAAATTTTTACTTGCAAGAGGACAGCTGTGGTTCACAGGAAGATGAAGTGCTCTGTGCACTGTGATAGAGCAGCTCTGCTGATGGGGTGCAGAGGCAGGTCAGAGCTCCCTGCTAAAATGGTGCACAGCTGACAAAGCAGCATCAGAAGCTTTGCAGATGGAGTATTAGAGATCGTGACTCCATCCACAGGAGCATTGCAGGAGCTGATTGCAATGCAGCTCCTCTACAGTGACCTCCATAAGGCTATTTTACCAAACATAGGAAAAAAAAAATAATTACAAAAATCACTCTTTATTCATATTGAATAAGATGGAGCCTTTTCATTTCCAATTCTCCAGGTTTTCTATGTGCATTGTTTAAAATCGGTCACCTAGCACCAGCGTATTTATAAAAACTGATTAATCACATCAATTTGGCAGCTGGCTTGTTTATGAGGTTTGTCTGTGATTTACAAGACAGGAAATTAAACTTGGCATAGTGAGTAAAATTTTATTGTTACTATTCCAATCATTAATTGTATTTCACTAGTAATTTTCATACTGTCAAAAATATATTCCTGCTTGTAATTAATTTAATTGCTTTTGTTTATTCCATCATATCAAGTTTCCTCTTAATTTTAAAGAATGTTTAAGTTTCCTAATCTGAAGACTATAATTTCATGAAGATTTACAATTACAATGCTAATAATCCTTCCTAAGGAAGTGTTTTATTATTTAGGGTGGACTGAATGGGGTGTTTTGGAAGAAAAAAATACAGACAGTGAATACAGTATCACTCACTAATTTTGGCATCAGTATGGACTTCGGTGACTTATTCTGACCTGCATTCTCAACACACAGTCCTGCAGATGCAAAAAAATGCCTGCTCACGTAACAGCCTGCATGTTCCATATGTAGTAAGAGAAATTTCAGTGTATTAACCAGTTCCACACACAAGTACACTTTCTACCTACATCTGCAGTTACTCGTCTCTCATCCCATTGGTCTAAATCTATTTAGAAAATTATTTACGCTCTCACACTGCCAGTGCAAGCACAGGAAAATGCAGCTATAAATGTCCCTTACTCTAGTAGTTTGTACACGGGATATGCACTTCCCATCTGATTTCCCACATTTTTTTTTTCACCTCAACGTGAAGTACCACTGTGTTACTCTAAGAGGTATGATATTTTTCATACAATTATCATGCAAAAGCAAAATATTAAGGATATTTTATGAAGCCCCATCTTTATATAGAAGTGAAATTGGACAGATTACAAAACATAAGTGAAAAATATTGACAACTATGTCAGTCTGTATCATATTAGAATTAATCCAGTGGAACAGAATAAACTAGGATAGGACCTGGAATATTATTGTCTGACGATTGCTTACAAATATTACATAATCTGTTGTATTAAGTGCCCTTAATACTTTTAAAGTATTCATCCTGCACCTCTAGCAGCTAACATGTTTTACAAGGAATAGCAATCCCAAGGATTAAGTATTTTTACAATGGTTTAAGTCTGCTGAAAAGAAATACAGTCTATACTGCTGTGTGTCAAATGTTCATACCCAGTTAGGGCTCTAGCACTGGTGACTTCTGAGTTACCTCTGTCCTGCAAAGTCCATGTTTCTTCCCCTCCTGCTCTGTGAGCAGATAGCGCTGCACCGTATAGACTCACCTGCTCTCTCTAAATAAATTACAAGTACACATTGGATCTTACTAATTTCCTTTTTTATAACAGAAAAAAAAAAAAAAAGAAAGAAAGAAAACCTTGGGTTTGCAAATTTAACTTTATCCTGGATTAAACTGGTTAAAAATACTTTTTCAAGTGGGCCCATTGCAAATAAAAAGCCCCATCACTCAGCACACAAAGCAGCACAATCTTTCCTGAAAAAAAAATACAATTTTTTTCTCCAAGTAGCATCCATGTGTAAGGACACCAATTATTGTAAATAAAAAGGCAGTCAAAGCACACAGAGGAACTCCTACCTCCTGCATATTGAACATGTTCTTAAGCATCTCTTATGCAAATTCAACAGGATCTCATGAGGTCACTTAAACCCTGTCTTCTGAATAGTCCAGGAGCACAAATTCCAAATTCTCTTTAATTTAACATTACAAGCTCTTGATTGACAATCTCTAATGGAAGGCCACTTGCTGAGGTTTCTGAATGTAAACAGTCTGAATTTGTTTTCACCTCAGCACTGTCACATATCATAGACTGGTCAGATGAATGTGTTCCATTCTTAATATCTTTTTTTCAAACCCATTTTGCTATGGGGCTATATAACCAATGTTGAACTAATCTTGTTTCTCCTGCTATTGCTCTTCCAGCTAGCCTATTGTTTGTATTCAAACAAGGCTGTTTGTTAACTGATGCGTCCCATACTGACTCATACCCTATCACCCCTTCATTCAGTTAACAACTGCTGTTAAAGAGCCTTCACAACAACTATTGGTACAGTTTTCTGTTCTAAAAGGTACCTTCCGTTAGACCGTGTATCACATCTAAACAGTCAAAAGCTCCAAAATGGAACTATGGAACCTGGAAATCTAGACAATACAGCATAAACATTTAAAACTGTGATGTTACCCTTTAAACTTTTTATCCCCCTCATCTAGAGTTTCATGTAAGACATTCAGTGGCCACACTGACATTCATGTAGGTAGAATATGAATGTTTGTCAGATGGTTCTTACAGTTTTTATCTTACACATAGGATTATCCCCAGCAGCATTTGCAAGGAGGAATGAATTACAGAGATGGACGTGATTGTATAGTCGGGACAGTAAGAGGAGGCAGGATTTGTGCAGATACCCCTGAAGTTATCATTAAACAAGTGTTCATTATCAAAGAGGCTGACAAGTAATTGGAATGGGAAGGACAATCAAAGCTAACAACTTCCATACGATCAGATGTACAACTGACTTTTCAAGGAATGACTTCAATTGCTTAACTCTGCCCTTTTGGGCCTCTCAGCTTGGATCTGTTTAGCTACAGGTTAAATATTGCTTTCTTGAGTTGGGAGTCTTGATGAAAAGTGTCTTGGCCTTTTTGCATATCCTGGAAGTTTGACAGTGTTTTGCTGTGCCCTGGGTGGTCTCATTCAACTCATAAGCAAACTGTGAGTGTTCCCTGCAGGACAAAGGAACCATAAGGACTGGTTAACGGGTATTTACACAGTGTTTGAGATATTGAAAAGCAGGGAAAACTAACTCAGGTAGTTGCTATTGCTCATTGCATGTAACTACCTAGAAACTTAGCACAAGGTATTATACACAACTTTTGAAGTTATTATCCAAAACCATTAGCGAACACTTAATTTTACAGGAAAGAAACATCACAAAGAGAACAAGAGGTAATCATTGCTGACATTTTAGCACCTATTTCTTGTTTTTCTGTGACTGCAGAAGTTGCTTCTCCAACACTTCATCTTGACTGTATGGAGACCCTTCCCCCTTGATCGGGACATCGGCCAAGGTCACTTCTCCAGTATTGAGAGCCCTTACCTGGAGGGGTAAGTGAATATTTAGCATGCTGTAACTTTGCAACCACGGGTGATTAACTAACACACGTATAATAATTCGCATGCTTTCTAGTCTGTTCTAGTATATTCTTGCCTTTAAGTTGTAATAGTGCATTGTGCCATTGTATCCATGAAAACCTGCAACACTGGTGTATTAAACCTGGGAGTGAAGCTCAAATAAATTGCTTGAGCCTTATGATCTTTTTCACCACACACTGCAAAGCAGAACTGATCATACCTGTAAAGCATGAAAGCAAATGACTGACCTGCTCACATTCACCATGCCAGATACGGACAAACTGGCTTTCCTGGGAAGAGAAATGCTACAGAGCTACAGCCTGGAATTCTTGGGGTAGACACATGGTAAGTCACTTCCGTGTTCTCAGTTTTGTTAAGCCCAGATAGCATAATTTCCTTAAAGTTTCGTGCAAATATGTGTACTTAGTCCTTTTTTTTGTGTCATTTCTTAGTCAAAAAGCATCATGATAAAGGTGTCCTTCATTTCTATGCTAGTGACACCACATCTGGAGTACTGTGTTCAGTTCTGGTCTCCCCAGTTCAAGAGGGACAGGGAAATACCAGAGATCTAAGAAGATGGTGAAGGGACTGGAACATCTCTCTGATGAGGAAAGGCTGAGAGCCCTGGGGCCGTTTAGCCTGGAGAAAAGAAGCCTGAGAGGGGATCTTATGAATGTTTACAAATAGCTGAAGGGTGGCTGTCAAGTAGAAGGGGCCACTCTCTTTTCAGTGGTGCCTTGTGATAGGAAGAGAGGTCATGGTGGCAATGTGAAACACAGGAAGTTCTACCTCAATGTGAGGAGAAACTTATTCATTGTGAGAGTGACAGAGCCTGGCCCAGGCTGCCCAGAGAGGTTGTGGAGTCTCCTTCTCTGGAGACTTTCAAAGCCCTCCTGTATCTGTTCCCATGTAGCCTGCCCTGGGTGATCCTGCTCTGGCAGGGGATTGGCCTCAATGATCTCCCAAGGTCCCTTCCAACCCCTACCCCTCTATGATTCATTCTATGATTCATTTGAGATCTGATCTGGTTTTGCACCGAAGACTTAAATCACAGCAGTGTTCTTGATGGTTGCAGGGTTTGTTTGTGTATCTTTCTAGGTTAAGCTGGTACATAGTTATTGGCTACTGAGGCAGAATGCATACAAGCACCTGAAGATGTTCCTTTGGGTCCTATCAGCACATCAGAAAAATACATAATTCCTATAAGAAAGGTAGTGTTATCTTACTAAAACTAGAGATACAAAATTAAATGGAGATGTTTCTATAGGTCTTAAGGCTGACTTGGAGGAGAAACTTTAAGGCAATTCAAAAGCTAATCAGAACATCGGAAACCACTAAAATACTGCTAACATCCACAGAATTGATGTTACCATCAGTTAACCTTTGCTGTATACATGGATAAATTATTCAGTCACTTAATGGTATTTAAATTTAAGTGCAATTGTACAGGTCCCTAGATTGTAGTTAGAGTTAGTTTAAAATGCAGAGTCTGAAATGCACTGAAGTGGAGCACTAAACGGCAATGAAATCTGAAAGGCTCAAACTATGCAAGAGGGCCTGCAAGGCAGGCTGGGAACAAGTGAGCAAAAGGGATGTGCTGCTTTCATACCTCTAGGCAAGCTGTTGGCCGTTTACAGAATGGCTTCCCAGCTCCATTCCACTCCAGGAGGAGTAACAAACTCTTCTACAAGCAGATTCATGGCCAAGAGTCAACACAGAGCTATGGAGGGACTACACTATTTTGGCTACCTCCAAAAGACATGAGTGCCTCAACAGCACAAGACAAGAAGCGGTGTGACCGGAAGATACAAACCATAGTATGTATGTACATTGTAAAAATGTGTTGGAATATTTTAATTCACCCGAATGAACACACTGCCTTGGGATTTAGTGTCCTGATCATTTTTTTCCTCCCCGCCTGGGAAAGGCAAGGGCACAACATAACAGTGTGGAGCCCATCAACCTTTTGCCTGTATGTTTTCCTCTGATACAAACATTCTGCAAATGAAAGCCCTTATCTGCATTGCAGCTTAATGCTAGAATAGCCGATCCCGACCGAGACTCCTATGTTTATATCCTATAATTATATTTTATTCAGCCACTCTGTGTCACAAATAATTTGTAAAATCAAATGTTAGTCATGCTACTAAAAATGGAATACTTCAGATACATAATTCGTAAAGCTAAACTATGAGATTACTTCTGAACAGAGAGCTAGTCACTTAAGAATGTGTTTGTTTGTCATTTGGCTAAATCAGACCCAGACAATGTAAGTATCCCCAGCTGGAAAGCATTACTATAATTAAAATAAAGAAAAAAAAAGGGGAAAAAAAAGAATTCCAGAGAAGCATATTTGAGAATGCACTGGCCTATATTGCTACTTAGATGAAACCTGTGGAACTAAATACCCATATAGGGTCATCCTGAAATGTACAAGAGCATGGAGAAGCCCTCACTGAAGGACTTCCAATTTCTTTGGAAAGACAGCATGGAAAACTCCAGCCAAGTTTATAATGTCTGGGTGAAACAGTCACAGTAATTGAATCTTTCTCTGGCATAAAACCGAGATGGCTTGTAATCCAGTGTTACCGCATCAGGCCATATGTGCTGGATCATTAAAGGCAGTTAAACTGAGCAGATAAGCAGGACATCCAGACTGGCTTTACAGATCTAAAGTGCAATCAGCTACTTCCACAAAGCTAGTAAAGTTGCCCAGAGCTCAGCAAGCTGAACTATGAGAAAAGTTTATGAATTTTACTCTTTAATTGTCCCTCACGGAATGCCTGAGATACGGGAATAAAAAGCTTTGCTCGTAGGTGTGTGACTTTGGGAGAAGAAATATTCTTACTCCATAATAAATGTATATTTTCAAGTCTGTTCTTTAAAAAGCTAATTACATTCACAAGGCAATAGGGGCCATTGCTGAAACAAATAGGGCAGTATGGACATGCAGTACTAAAAAAATGGCAAAAATACAGTGAGGTGAAAACTGAACTGTCACTTCTCTGGATCTAAAATTCCTGTAAGGGGATCATGCAAAACCTGAGCTTGTTACTTCTGAAAATCCAGTCAGCCTGCCCTACGAGAGAGCAGTCCACAGCTTGAACCTGCCACAGCTGGGAATTTCTGTAGTAGAGAAAGAGTTTCTCCCTATGTCTGGGTCCTCGGACAGCCAGAAGATCTCTAAGTCTTGAAATGCTGTTACTGCAGGCAAAGGTTTCTTAGGAGATCTGAGGTACACAGCAGCCTTTACAGTCCGATCCTGGGAATCGGTCACAGAAAGCAACCTGAAAAAGCTGAAGTTAGAGCTCAGTGTAAAAATGAAAACTTGACCCCAAACTTTTTTTGCATCAATGTACAATTTTGAAGCTGCTTTTTTTTTTTTTTTTTTTTTGTGGAAAAAAACCCTCCCCCAACTTCATTTTGGGCCCAATTCTCTTTCTCCTCCAATTTTAGAAGGGATTTCTTACTTTCTTTTCTTTGCAGCCACCAAAAAAGTTCTCAGGACCTGGAATACTGTTCCTCTTCTACCATGTCATATCTACAGTGATAGCCCTTAACGATCTTTCACCAAATGGGTAGGCAAAGGCTTCTGTTCTACCCCAGCACAGGGTATTCATAGAAATTGTGAAATACCAGCATTGTTCTTTTCAGTGATCTTTGTTTAAGGATATTAATGGAAGGAAAATATTAATTAATGGAAGAAGCAATATTTTTTTTCTAATTTAAGGTGCATTTAGCCACCTAACCTATCCAGGTGATAGTTATCCAGAACACATGGTCTTGTTCAAATGGTCTGCTGAAAGCAGAACAAACCCTCTAAATCTGAGCCAAAAATACACGTTCTGAAGAAGAAACAGAAACCAAACCACGCTGATTACTTAAAAGGCAGATGTTACATATTGGTATTTTTAACTGCTTATTATTTATTTTGCCTGGAAGCAAGCCTGCCATTTTCATACAGTTTGTTGTTGTTTGCTTGGGTTGGTTTTGTTTGGTTTGTTGTTGGTTGGTTGGTTTTTTTAACAGTTTCATGCCACTGGATAGTGCCTAGTGATGAAATGCAGCCAGAAGAGCTGTTTGTGTAATTGCACTCTCAGTGAAGCAGTTAAATCCACTCCTTCAGCCCTCGCTTGCTCTCACACCCACATACTCTTATTCGTATGCAGTGTCTTATCTCTTGCTGTCTGGCCCGTGAATTATGTGTCTGCTGTTACATTTTTTTCTGCCAGTGTTTGCTTATCACTGGTTGGTCATTTTTCACCTCTTGAGATACACAGTCATCACAGTTACCAGTTGTATTTCCATGATAGAAAAGGAAAAGGATGTCCCTTCCCTTTGACATTTAACCCCATTTGTGCTAAAAGAGGCTGGGGAACCTTCCACTCACAACATGCTTTGTTTCCCTAATTGACATCAATCTGGAGCTGAAAAATTAGGTCAAATTCCCTTAGTATTTTGTTACTGAAGTTACTAGACAGCAGCAGTCTTGGCCTCTGTCCACGAAATACTGGGTTATAACAGAACACACCGTGGGCTGAGTGTGGCAGAGACACATTAAGCGGAGCTGCACACAAGTGTGTGCATCAGAGACCAACACTGCAGGGCAGCAAATGGTTTCCTAAAAGGAGAAAAAGCTCCTTAAGCAGGGGGACTACATGAGTGGCAGGAATGCCTTGCTCCCCAAGCCAGGTGACGCTAGAGCATCTGGCTCCTGTGCTGTCATTAAGCCACCGTAACTCCCCCCCACATGCAGTGCAAAGAATCAGACACTGGAGGGGAGACTGTCTTCCTGGTATTGCTGCCAAAAACACTTCAAGGCCATATGTGAATCGAGGAAAAAACCACAACAGGTTGCTTTTCAGACCAAGTTACTGGTACAAAGATAGATGCATTTTAATGAAAATTCCATTCACAGAGAAGAATGTTCGAGACATTCAAATACTCATGGGATTTCCAATAGCATATCCTAAGGGGATTCCTCTATTTGTTGTGACTTTCATTAAGAAACTAATTGCTGACAAATTTATCAGTGTGTGCACTGATCTCCAATCAAATTTGGTGGTGTCTTTCCTTTCAGTGCTTTGATGCTGACAATATCAGAAAAGTCCCTAAGAGTGCCAAAAATTGTAATACTTATGCAAATTGCTTGGCCCCAACTGGATGTCAGCAGAGCAAAGACAAGTTAACACTTTGCTAGTAGAACAGCGGTATTGCTTACAAAGGGAATAAACAGATTTAAATCATTATCCATCGATGAAATGCTGAATCATGGACCCAGATATGCCAGAAACCTTGCCAGGATATGTTTCTCATACTGCTTTGGGTTTGTGGGTGTTTTTTTTCAGTAGACTTTAAAGGACTTCCTTTCTGTGGTTCTATGAGCTAGCATCCAACTTTATATAGGTACATAGATACATGGTCAAAAAGAATACCTACAGACATGTCTTGGTATTTGGTTGTTACTATCACATACAAATGATGATAGATCACTTTACATCAAATCCTCAATTTTTATTATTTCACATATCCCTCCATCTCTGTACAGCAACACAACTGTTTGTTAGTAGGTTTGGTTCCCTGGAAGGTAAAGTGAGATAAATATTTCATAATTAATCTATTTTTGTATAGTAATGAGGTTTTCCCTGTCAAATAATTTGCTTGTGGTAAGCCAGCCATATGGGCTCTGAACAGTCAGTTTCTAAATTCTAATTACTAAAAGGCATTGAATTTTCCGTCTCCAGGCACCGCCATGAAATCTATTTACAACATTTATTTTCTTTAGGAAACACAGAGCTTCAGCTACATATGCTCTTTGCAAAGCTGCATTGCCAAAGTTTTAGGTACAGAAACACCTCTCATTCTAGCAATGGGGTACACTGGTGGCTATAGTGTAAGGCTCCATACACTAACACCACAAAGTTTGCTCAAAATTTACATTGCAGTTACACTGGCCTTCCACCAGATGCCAATATATTACAGCTGATATTAACTCGAGAATAATAATATATATTTTTCATGTATGCTCTTGATCTGATGTGGATTAAAACTTCTGCAGTTAACACTCCACCAGATTCGTATTAGCTGCCAGTCCTTGCCACAGTCTTAACTGGAGTCCATGATGACCGAATGTAATTTAAAGATTCTCTGAACTAAGTTCTTTAAATTCCTGTGATTAACCAGATGGTGCTCTGGTGCCTTCTGAACAACCATCAGCCTGCTTAGTGAGCCTGGGCAGAATGGCAGAGGCAGTCACCCGAACTCTGGGTGCCGTTTGATCTGGTGTGATCTGCCATGCAGACCACGATGAATGGTGTCCCTCACACAGATAACCAGTGAGCCGATGTTGGCCTGACACCATGGACTTGCAGCACCACTGAGGGAACCAAAGACATTTTATACTCAGCATGAAATATGCTGTGCCAGTGATTACAGTGATATTTCACTGTATTGGAAACTCCTCATTTAAGTACAATTCATAACCTCTCCTGAGCAGCGTGCCCACATGCAAGAAAGACTTACAATACTCCTTGGCAACTCAAAAATACCCCTTGGCAACTCGAAGCCTCCCACTTGTCTTACAAAACCACAGAGCTGCCTCATTCTACAAACTGGATTTTAGTTGTGCTACACGAGTGGTGATAAAGGGGTTGGGAAAACTACCCTTCCATTACAGACCAGCTTCTAAAAGCTATGATGCAACCTTTACATTGGCTATGTCTGGAGACGTTAAAGAGCATAATGCATGGCAAAGGCCCCAGAGGATTTGCTTGCTGATTGCCATCGCCTGGGGAAGGTGATAGCACCTAACCACCAGGACGTTAGCGTTTCACAGCCCTCCATGATATTTACCTGCCAACTTCTCAGCCTCTGGCTCTTTGATTTCTACCTAATTTGTTTCCTCCAGTTGTGAGACTGGTTGGCAGTGCCCAGGCTCCTGCATCAGCAGCTCCCTAACTGCTGCTGATCAGGAGCAGCATGGGGTCAGTAAGGAGAACCCCCTTCCCTCTTTGTTTTCTGCTCACTATCCATTGTACTGGGCATTTAGGTGCCACAATTTCATTTTTGTACCAATTCAGCTATTTTATTGGGTGTTCACTTCTTATGCATCAATGTTGTTCTTCCCCCTTCAGTTCTACTGGAGTTTCACCTGAATGAAAGCACAGCATAAATAAAGCCATGGTCTCATTAATACTTTGTTAAATAGTAACTTTTTTGCAACCATGGTGTTTTGGTGGGCTTTGTGAGACAAGTTTTAACAAACAAAAGAAAAAATCTCTAATCACACAATCTATTTTAAGGAAAACCAAGGAACAGAGACAAGCTGCTAACAGGTACCTAGAATCATAGAATCGTACAATTGTCAGGGTTGGAAGGGACCTTAAAGATCATCTCGTTCCAACCCCCCTGCCAATGGCAGGGACACCTCCCACTA